>JAJGOT010001074.1:0-82797 GCA_022457155.1 Cladopsammia gracilis | reverse complement strand
CCGAGGCACTTGTCCGGTAAAACTAAAATTTGGAATACTAGTACAAGCTTTGCATCTGTCTTGTAAGAAGCTTTCATGAAAGAGGAAGAAATTAACTGAACTGTGAAAGACACTTGAAAGCTCAGATTAACAATTTGGCCATGTCAAAAGCAAGAAACTAATGGTTAAATTTTAATGATGAAAATTATCGTTGTGAACGTATTGATCGTTTGAATTGTAATTATCGCAACATCATTGTATTTTTATATTTGTATCCTTCCAGATGCACCTGAGTTCACCGAGCAACCGACAAGTATGGTGAAAATAGAAAAAGAAAACGTTGTCTTTAACTGTACAGTAGATGGAAATCCTCAACCCAGCGTTGAATGGACAAAAGATAATGTGGTTCTAAACATAACAGCAGATCCAAAGCTAAACACAACTTCATCAGGAAACACTCACAGTTTGACAATTCTGAATGTTCACCGATCAGATGAAGGACAATACAGATGTGTGGCTAACAACAGTGTTAATTCGACCACTTCAGAGACAGGGACCCTAACAGTGCACTGTAAGTAGTTTAGGCCTTGTCAATACACTAACGTTGGTATTTATTCTTAAACGGGTTTTAAAACCATATTAATTTTTTAAAATGTTTTCGGCCGTCCACTCCCACGCGCTTTGATTCATTTTTCTCGAATCCACAAGATAACGATAATAAAGGCTAGTACTTTGTTTAGGCTCGTCTACACTTACGTGACCTGTGATCTGTCCCAATTTTAGGCACCAATCAAAACGAAACAAGAGCCTGATAGCAGGCTTATTTTGGCTCCAATTTACACAACGGGAGCGTCTCAACCTTTGATCAAAAGCCTTTCTTAGTTTTATGAGTCGGATTGTTTGTTAAATAGAGGAGGCCATAGATTAAATCATTAGTTATAGCCTGTAACTCTATTTTCCAAGGCCGCCATTGTAACTTTGTTTCTACAGCTCCACTGCGCATAGCCATATTTTGTCCAGGAAAGTAGCTAGCATCAGGCGAACCAAGGCACTTTGCATCTGTAATTTAAGAGGCTGTCATAAGAAAAATGAAAGGGTAAGAAATTAACTGAACTGAGGAAGAAACTTGAAGGCTTAGGCCCCGTCGACACGTATGCGGATATTTTTGAATCCGCATTTGTTTGTTGCGGATTAGAAAATATTCGCGAACACACGTAGCATATTCGAATCGTATTTGCCCGAATTCGCCGGATACGTGTGGAAGGAAGGCCAATCCCCAACAAAAAAGTTGCGGATTCAAAGATATCCGGATACGTGTGGACGGGGCCTTAGATTAACAATTTGGCCATGTCAAAAGCAAAGAAACTAATGGTTAAATTTTGAGGAGGGAAATTATCGTTGTCAACGTATTTATCGTTTGAATTGTTATTATTGTAACATCATTGTATTTTTGTATTTGTATCCTTCCAGATGCACCTGAGTTCACCCAGCAACCGACAAGTATGGTGAAAATAGAAAAAGAAAACGTTGTCTTTAACTGTACAGTAGATGGAAATCCTCAACCCAGCGTTGAATGGACAAAAGATAATGTGGTCCTAAACATAACAGCAGATCCAAAGCTAAGCACAACTTCATCAGGAAACACTCACAGTTTGACAATTCAGAATGTTCACCGATCAGATGAAGGACAATACAGATGTGTGGCTAACAACAGTGTTAATTCGACCACTTCAGAGGCAGGGACCCTAACAGTGCACTGTAAGTAGTTTAGGCCTTGTCAATACACTAACGTTGGTATTTATTCTTAAACGGGTTTTAAAACCATATTTTAAAAATTGTTTCGGCCGTCCACTTCCACGCGCTTTGATTCATTTTTCTCGAATCCACAAGATAACGACAATAAAGGCTAGTACTTTGTTTAGGCTCGTCTACACATAAGTGACTTGTGATCTGTCCCAATTTTAGGCACCAATCAAAACGAAAAAAGAGCCTGATAGCAGGCTTATTTTGGCTCCAATTTACACAACGAGAGCGTCTCAACGTTTGATCAAAAGCCTTTCTTAGTTTTATGAGTCGGATTGTTTCTTAAATAGAGGAGGCCATGGATTAAATAATAAGTTATAGCCTGTAACTTTTATGTCCACGACAGCCATTGTAGCTCAGTTGCTAGAGCTCCACTGCGCATAGCCATATTTTGTTCAGGGAAGTAGCTAGCATCAGGCGAACCGAGGCACTTGTCCGGTAAAACTACAATTTGGAATACTAGTACAAGCTTTGCATCTTTCTTGTAAGAGGCTGTCATAAGAAACATGAAAGAGGAAGAAATTAACTGAACTGAGGAAGAAACTTGCAGGCTTAGATTAACAATTTGGCCATGCCAAAAGCAAAGAAACTAATGGTTAAATTTTGATGATGAAAATTATCGTTGTGAATGTATTGATCGTTTGAATTGTAATTATTGTAACATCATTGTATTTATGTATTTGAATCCTTCCAGATGCACCTGAGTTCACCAAGCAACCGACAAATATGGTGAAAATTGAAAAAGAAAACGTTGTCTTTAACTGTACAGTAGATGGAAATCCTCAACCCAGCGTTGAATGGACAAAAGATAATGTGGTCCTAAACATAGCAGCAGATCCAAAGCTAAGCACAACTTCATCAGGAAACACTTACAATTTGACAATTCAGAATGTTCACCGATCAGATGAAGGACAATACAGATGTGTGGCTAACAACAGTGTTAATTCGACCACTTCAGAGGCAGGAACCCTAACAGTGCACTGTAAGTAGTTTAGGCCTTGTCAATACACTAACGTTGGTATTTATTCTTAAACGGGTTTTAAAACCATATTTTTAATATGTTTTCGGCCGTCCACTCCCACGCGCTTTGATTCATTTTTCTCGAATCCACAAGATAACGATAATAACGGCTAGTACTTTGTTTGGGCTCGTCTACACATACGTGACCTGTGATCTGTGTCCCAATTTTAGGCAACAATCAAAACGAAAAAAGAGCCTGATAGCAGGGTTATTTTGGCTCCAATTTACACAACGGGAGCGTCTCAACGTTTGATCAAGAGTCTTTCTTAGTTTTATGAGTCGGATTGTTTGTTAAATAGAGCAGGCCATGGATTAAATCATAAGTTATAGACTGTAACTCTTTTTACCACGACCGCCATTGTAGCTCAGTTGCTAGAGCTCCACTGCGCATAGCCATATTTTGTTCAGGGAAGTTCCTAGCATCAGGCGAACCGAGGCACTTGTCCGGTAAAACTAAAATTTGGAATACTAGTACAAGCTTTGCATCTGTCTTGTAAGAAGCTTTCATGAAAGAGGAAGAAATTAACTGAACTGTGAAAGACACTTGAAAGCTCAGATTAACAATTTGGCCATGTCAAAAGCAAAGAAACTAATGGTTAAATTTTGATGATGAAAATTATCGTTGTGAACGTATTGATCGTTTGAATTGTAATTATCGCAACATCATTGTATTTTTATATTTGTATCCTTCCAGATGCACCTGAGTTCACCGAGCAACCGACAAGTATGGTGAAAATAGAAAAAGAAAACGTTGTCTTTAACTGTACAGTAGATGGAAATCCTCAACCCAGCGTTGAATGGACAAAAGATAATGTGGTTCTAAACATAACAGCAGATCCAAAGCTAAACACAACTTCATCAGGAAACACTCACAGTTTGACAATTCTGAATGTTCACCGATCAGATGAAGGACAATACAGATGTGTGGCTAACAACAGTGTTAATTCGACCACTTCAGAGACAGGGACCCTAACAGTGCACTGTAAGTAGTTTAGGCCTTGTCAATACACTAACGTTGGTATTTATTCTTAAACGGGTTTTAAAACCATATTAATTTTTTAAAATGTTTTCGGCCGTCCACTCCCACGCGCTTTGATTCATTTTTCTCGAATCCACAAGATAACGATAATAAAGGCTAGTACTTTGTTTAGGCTCGTCTACACTTACGTGACCTGTGATCTGTCCCAATTTTAGGCACCAATCAAAACGAAACAAGAGCCTGATAGCAGGCTTATTTTGGCTCCAATTTACACAACGGGAGCGTCTCAACCTTTGATCAAAAGCCTTTCTTAGTTTTATGAGTCGGATTGTTTGTTAAATAGAGGAGGCCATAGATTAAATCATTAGTTATAGCCTGTAACTCTATTTTCCAAGGCCGCCATTGTAACTTTGTTTCTACAGCTCCACTGCGCATAGCCATATTTTGTCCAGGAAAGTAGCTAGCATCAGGCGAACCAAGGCACTTTGCATCTGTAATTTAAGAGGCTGTCATAAGAAAAATGAAAGGGTAAGAAATTAACTGAACTGAGGAAGAAACTTGAAGGCTTAGGCCCCGTCGACACGTATGCGGATATTTTTGAATCCGCATTTGTTTGTTGCGGATTAGAAAATATTCGCGAACACACGTAGCATATTCGAATCGTATTTGCCCGAATTCGCCGGATACGTGTGGACGGAAGGCCAATCCCCAACAAAAAAGTTGCGGATTCAAAGATATCCGGATACGTGTGGACGGGGCCTTAGATTAACAATTTGGCCATGTCAAAAGCAAAGAAACTAATGGTTAAATTTTGAGGAGGGAAATTATCGTTGTCAACGTATTTATCGTTTGAATTGTTATTATTGTAACATCATTGTATTTTTGTATTTGTATCCTTCCAGATGCACCTGAGTTCACCCAGCAACCGACAAGTATGGTGAAAATAGAAAAAGAAAACGTTGTCTTTAACTGTACAGTAGATGGAAATCCTCAACCCAGCGTTGAATGGACAAAAGATAATGTGGTCCTAAACATAACAGCAGATCCAAAGCTAAGCACAACTTCATCAGGAAACACTCACAGTTTGACAATTCAGAATGTTCACCGATCAGATGAAGGACAATACAGATGTGTGGCTAACAACAGTGTTAATTCGACCACTTCAGAGGCAGGGACCCTAACAGTGCACTGTAAGTAGTTTAGGCCTTGTCAATACACTAACGTTGGTATTTATTCTTAAACGGGTTTTAAAACCATATTTTAAAAATTGTTTCGGCCGTCCACTTCCACGCGCTTTGATTCATTTTTCTCGAATCCACAAGATAACGACAATAAAGGCTAGTACTTTGTTTAGGCTCGTCTACACATAAGTGACTTGTGATCTGTCCCAATTTTAGGCACCAATCAAAACGAAAAAAGAGCCTGATAGCAGGCTTATTTTGGCTCCAATTTACACAACGGGAGCGTCTCAACGTTTGATCAAAAGCCTTTCTTAGTTTTATGAGTCGGATTGTTTCTTAAATAGAGGAGGCCATGGATTAAATAATAAGTTATAGCCTGTAACTTTTATGTCCACGACAGCCATTGTAGCTCAGTTGCTAGAGCTCCACTGCGCATAGCCATATTTTGTTCAGGGAAGTAGCTAGCATCAGGCGAACCGAGGCACTTGTCCGGTAAAACTACAATTTGGAATACTAGTACAAGCTTTGCATCTTTCTTGTAAGAGGCTGTCATAAGAAACATGAAAGAGGAAGAAATTAACTGAACTGAGGAAGAAACTTGCAGGCTTAGATTAACAATTTGGCCATGCCAAAAGCAAAGAAACTAATGGTTAAATTTTGATGATGAAAATTATCGTTGTGAATGTATTGATCGTTTGAATTGTAATTATTGTAACATCATTGTATTTATGTATTTGAATCCTTCCAGATGCACCTGAGTTCACCAAGCAACCGACAAATATGGTGAAAATAGAAAAAGAAAACGTTGTCTTTAACTGTACAGTAGATGGAAATCCTCAACCCAGCGTTGAATGGACAAAAGATAATGTGGTCCTAAACATAGCAGCAGATCCAAAGCTAAGCACAACTTCATCAGGAAACACTTACAGTTTGACAATTCAGAATGTTCACCGATCAGATGAAGGACAATACAGATGTGTGGCTAACAACAGTGTTAATTCGACCACTTCAGAGGCAGGAACCCTAACAGTGCACTGTAAGTAGTTTAGGCCTTGTCAATACACTAACGTTGGTATTTATTCTTAAACGGGTTTTAAAACCATATTTTTAATATGTTTTCGGCCGTCCACTCCCACGCGCTTTGATTCATTTTTCTCGAATCCACAAGATAACGATAATAACGGCTAGTACTTTGTTTGGGCTCGTCTACACATACGTGACCTGTGATCTGTGTCCCAATTTTAGGCAACAATCAAAACGAAAAAAGAGCCTGATAGCAGGCTTATTTTGGCTCCAATTTACACAACGGGAGCGTCTCAACGTTTGATCAAGAGTCTTTCTTAGTTTTATGAGTCGGATTGTTTGTTAAATAGAGCAGGCCATGGATTAAATCATAAGTTATAGACTGTAACTCTTTTTACCACGACCGCCATTGTAGCTCAGTTGCTAGAGCTCCACTGCGCATAGCCATATTTTGTTCAGGGAAGTTCCTAGCATCAGGCGAACCGAGGCACTTGTCCGGTAAAACTAAAATTTGGAATACTAGTACAAGCTTTGCATCTGTCTTGTAAGAAGCTTTCATGAAAGAGGAAGAAATTAACTGAACTGTGAAAGACACTTGAAAGCTCAGATTAACAATTTGGCCATGTCAAAAGCAAAGAAACTAATGGTTAAATTTTGATGATGAAAATTATCGTTGTGAACGTATTGATCGTTTGAATTGTAATTATCGCAACATCATTGTATTTTTATATTTGTATCCTTCCAGATGCACCTGAGTTCACCGAGCAACCGACAAGTATGGTGAAAATAGAAAAAGAAAACGTTGTCTTTAACTGTACAGTAGATGGAAATCCTCAACCCAGCGTTGAATGGACAAAAGATAATGTGGTTCTAAACATAACAGCAGATCCAAAGCTAAACACAACTTCATCAGGAAACACTCACAGTTTGACAATTCTGAATGTTCACCGATCAGATGAAGGACAATACAGATGTGTGGCTAACAACAGTGTTAATTCGACCACTTCAGAGACAGGGACCCTAACAGTGCACTGTAAGTAGTTTAGGCCTTGTCAATACACTAACGTTGGTATTTATTCTTAAACGGGTTTTAAAACCATATTAATTTTTTAAAATGTTTTCGGCCGTCCACTCCCACGCGCTTTGATTCATTTTTCTCGAATCCACAAGATAACGATAATAAAGGCTAGTACTTTGTTTAGGCTCGTCTACACTTACGTGACCTGTGATCTGTCCCAATTTTAGGCACCAATCAAAACGAAACAAGAGCCTGATAGCAGGCTTATTTTGGCTCCAATTTACACAACGGGAGCGTCTCAACGTTTGATCAAAAGCCTTTCTTGGCTTTATGAGTCGGATTGTTTGTTAAATAGAGGAAGCCATGGATTAAATCATTAGTTATAACCAGTAGCTCTATTTTCCACGACCGCCATTGTAGCTCAGTTGCTAGAGCTCCACTGCGCAGAGCCAGAATTTGTTTACGGAAGTAGCTAGCATCAGGAGAACCGAGGCACTTGTCCGGTAAAACCAAAATTTGGAATACTAGTACAAGCTTTGCATTTTTGTTGTAAGAGGCTTTAATAAGAAAAATGAAAGAGAAAGAAATTAACAGAACTGAGGAAAAACTTGAAGGCTCAGATTAACAATTTGGCCATGTCAAAAGCAAAGAAACTAATGGTTATTTTTTGAGGATGAAAATTATCGTCGTGAACTTAACGTATTGATCGTTTGAATTGTAATTATTGCAACATCATTGTATTTTTGTATTTGTATCCTTCCAGATGCACCTGAGTTCACCAAGCAACCGACAAGTATGGTGAAAATAGAAAAAGAAAACGTTGTCTTTAACTGTACAGTAGATGGAAATCCTCAACCCAGCGTTGAATGGACAAAAGATAATGTGGTCCTAAACATAGCAGCAGATCCAAAGCTAAGCACAACTTCATCAGGAAACACTTACAGTTTGACAATTCAGAATGTTCACCGATCAGATGAAGGACAATACAGATGTGTGGCTAACAACAGTGTTAATTCGACCACTTCAGAGGCAGGAACCCTAACAGTGCACTGTAAGTAGTTTAGGCCTTGTCAATACACTAACGTTGGTATTTAATCTTAAACGGGTTTTAAAACCATATTTTTAAACTGTTTTCCGCCGTCCACTCCCACGCGTTTTGATTCATTTTTCTCGTATCCACAAGAAAACGATAATAAAGGCTAGTTCTTTGTTTAGGCTCGTCTACACATAATTAACCTGTGATCTGTCCTAATTTTAGGCACTAATCAAAACAAAGAAAGAGCCTGATAGCAGGCTTATTTTGGCTCCAATTTACACAACGGGAGCGTCTCAACCTTTGATCAAAAGCCTTTCTTAGTTTTATGAGTCGGATTGTTTGTTAAATAGAGGAGGCCATAGATTAAATCATTAGTTATAGCCTGTAACTCTATTTTCCAAGGCCGCCATTGTAACTCAGTTTCTACAGCTCCACTGCGCATAGCCATATTTTGTCCAGGAAAGTAGCTAGCATCAGGCGAACCAAGGCACTTTGCATGTGTAATTTAAGAGGCTGTCACAAGAAAAATGAAAGGGTAAGAAATTAACTGAACTGAGGAAGAAACTTGAAGGCTTAGGTCCCGTCGACACGTATGCGGATATTTTTGAATCCGCATTTGTTTGTTGCGGATTAGAAAATATTCGCGAACACACGTAGCATATTCGAATCGTATTTGCCCGAATTCGCCGGATACGTGTGGACGGAAGGCCAATCCCCAACAAAAAAGTTGCGGATTCAAAGATATCCGGATACGTGTGGACGGGGCCTTAGATTAACAATTTGGCCATGTCAAAAGCAAAGAAACTAATGGTTAAATTTTGAGGAGGGAAATTATCGTTGTCAACGTATTTATCGTTTGAATTGTAATTATTGTAACATCATTGTATTTTTGTATTTGTATCCTTCCAGATGCACCTGAGTTCACCCAGCAACCGACAAGTATGGTGAAAATAGAAAAAGAAAACGTTGTCTTTAACTGTACAGTAGATGGAAATCCTCAACCCAGCGTTGAATGGACAAAAGATAATGTGGTCCTAAACATAACAGCAGATCCAAAGCTAAGCACAACTTCATCAGGAAACACTCACAGTTTGACAATTCAGAATGTTCACCGATCAGATGAAGGACAATACAGATGTGTGGCTAACAACAGTGTTAATTCGACCACTTCAGAGGCAGGAACCCTAACAGTGCACTGTAAGTAGTTTAGGCCTTGTCAATACACTAACGTTGGTATTTATTCTTAAACGGGTTTTAAAACCATATTTTTAAAATGTTTTCGGCCGTCCACTCCCACGCGCTTTGATTCATTTTTCTGGAATCCACAAGATAACGATAATAACGGCTAGTACTTTGTTTGGGCTCGTCTACACATACGTGACCTGTGATCTGTCCCAATTTTAGGCAACAATCAAAACGAAAAAAGAGCCTGATAGCAGGCTTATTTTGGCTCCAATTTACACAACGGGAGCGTCTCAACGTTTGATCAAGAGTCTTTCTTAGTTTTATGAGTCGGATTGTTTGTTAAATAGAGCAGGCCATGGATTAAATCATAAGTTATAGACTGTAACTCTTTTTACCACGACCGCCATTGTAGCTCAGTTGCTAGAGCTCCACTGCGCATAGCCATATTTTGTTCAGGGAAGTTCCTAGCATCAGGCGAACCGAGCCACTTGTCCGTTAAAACTAAAATTTGGAATACTAGTACAAGCTTTGCATCTGTCTTGTAAGAAGCTGTCATGAAAGAGGAAGAAATTAACTGAACTGTGGAAGAAACTTGAAATCTCAGATTAACAATTTGGCCATGTCAAAAGCAAAGAAACTAATGGTTATTTTTTGAGGATGAAAATTATCGTCGTGAACTAAACGTATTGATCGTTTGAATTGTAATTATTGTAACATCATTGTATTTATGTATTTGTATCCTTCCAGATGCACCTGAGTTCACCAAGCAACCGACAAATATGGTGAAAATAGAAAACGAAAACGTTGTCTTTAACTGTACAGTAGATGGAAATCCTCAACCCAGCGTTGAATGGACAAAAGATAATGTGGTCCTAAACATAACAGCAGATCCAAAGCTAAACACAACTTCATCAGGAAACACTCACAGTTTGACAATTCTGATTGTTCACCGATCAGATGAAGGACAATACAGATGTGTGGCTAACAACAGTGTTAATTCCACCACTTCAGAGGCAGGGACCCTAATAGTGCACTGTAAGTAGTTTAGGCACTGTCAATACACTAACGTTGGTATTTATTCTTAAACGGGTTTTAAAACCATATTTTTAAAATGTTTTTGGCCGTCTATTCCCACGGGCTTTGATTGATTTTTGTCAAATCCACAAGAAAACGATAATAAAAGCTAGTACTTTGTTTAGGCTCGTCTACACATACGTAACCTGTGATTTTTCCCAATTTTAGGTACCAAACAAAACGAAAAAAGAGCCTGATAGCAGGCTTGTTTTGGCTCCAATTTACACAACGGGAGCGTCTCAACCTTTGATCAAGAGTCTTTCTTAGTTTTATGAGTCGGATTGTTTGTTAAATAGAGCAGGCCATGGATTAAATCATAAGTTATAGACTGTAACTCTTTTTACCACGACCGCCATTGTAGCTCAGTTGCTAGAGCTCCACTGCGCATAGCCATATTTTGGTCAGGGAAGTTCCTAGCATCAGGCGAACCGAGGCACTTGTCCGGTAAAACTAAAATTTGGAATACTAGTACAAGCTTTGCATCTGTCTTGTAAGAAGCTTTCATGAAAGAGGAAGAAATTAACTGAACTGTGAAAGACACTTGAAAGCTCAGATTAACAATTTGGCCATGTCAAAAGCAAAGAAACTAATGGTTAAATTTTGATGATGAAAATTATCGTTGTGAACGTATTGATCGTTTGAATTGTAATTATCGCAACATCATTGTATTTTTATATTTGTATCCTTCCAGATGCACCTGAGTTCACCGAGCAACCGACAAGTATGGTGAAAATAGAAAAAGAAAACGTTGTCTTTAACTGTACAGTAGATGGAAATCCTCAACCCAGCGTTGAATGGACAAAAGATAATGTGGTTCTAAACATAACAGCAGATCCAAAGCTAAACACAACTTCATCAGGAAACACTCACAGTTTGACAATTCTGAATGTTCACCGATCAGATGAAGGACAATACAGATGTGTGGCTAACAACAGTGTTAATTCGACCACTTCAGAGACAGGGACCCTAACAGTGCACTGTAAGTAGTTTAGGCCTTGTCAATACACTAACGTTGGTATTTATTCTTAAACGGGTTTTAAAACCATATTAATTTTTTAAAATGTTTTCGGCCGTCCACTCCCACGCGCTTTGATTCATTTTTCTCGAATCCACAAGATAACGATAATAAAGGCTAGTACTTTGTTTAGGCTCGTCTACACTTACGTGACCTGTGATCTGTCCCAATTTTAGGCACCAATCAAAACGAAACAAGAGCCTGATAGCAGGCTTATTTTGGCTCCAATTTACACAACGGGAGCGTCTCAACGTTTGATCAAAAGCCTTTCTTGGCTTTATGAGTCGGATTGTTTGTTAAATAGAGGAAGCCATGGATTAAATCATTAGTTATAACCAGTAGCTCTATTTTCCACGACCGCCATTGTAGCTCAGTTGCTAGAGCTCCACTGCGCAGAGCCAGAATTTGTTTACGGAAGTAGCTAGCATCAGGAGAACCGAGGCACTTGTCCGGTAAAACCAAAATTTGGAATACTAGTACAAGCTTTGCATTTTTGTTGTAAGAGGCTTTAATAAGAAAAATGAAAGAGAAAGAAATTAACAGAACTGAGGAAAAACTTGAAGGCTCAGATTAACAATTTGGCCATGTCAAAAGCAAAGAAACTAATGGTTATTTTTTGAGGATGAAAATTATCGTCGTGAACTTAACGTATTGATCGTTTGAATTGTAATTATTGCAACATCATTGTATTTTTGTATTTGTATCCTTCCAGATGCACCTGAGTTCACCAAGCAACCGACAAGTATGGTGAAAATAGAAAAAGAAAACGTTGTCTTTAACTGTACAGTAGATGGAAATCCTCAACCCAGCGTTGAATGGACAAAAGATAATGTGGTCCTAAACATAGCAGCAGATCCAAAGCTAAGCACAACTTCATCAGGAAACACTTACAGTTTGACAATTCAGAATGTTCACCGATCAGATGAAGGACAATACAGATGTGTGGCTAACAACAGTGTTAATTCGACCACTTCAGAGGCAGGAACCCTAACAGTGCACTGTAAGTAGTTTAGGCCTTGTCAATACACTAACGTTGGTATTTAATCTTAAACGGGTTTTAAAACCATATTTTTAAACTGTTTTCCGCCGTCCACTCCCACGCGTTTTGATTCATTTTTCTCGTATCCACAAGAAAACGATAATAAAGGCTAGTTCTTTGTTTAGGCTCGTCTACACATAATTAACCTGTGATCTGTCCTAATTTTAGGCACTAATCAAAACAAAGAAAGAGCCTGATAGCAGGCTTATTTTGGCTCCAATTTACACAACGGGAGCGTCTCAACCTTTGATCAAAAGCCTTTCTTAGTTTTATGAGTCGGATTGTTTGTTAAATAGAGGAGGCCATAGATTAAATCATTAGTTATAGCCTGTAACTCTATTTTCCAAGGCCGCCATTGTAACTCAGTTTCTACAGCTCCACTGCGCATAGCCATATTTTGTCCAGGAAAGTAGCTAGCATCAGGCGAACCAAGGCACTTTGCATGTGTAATTTAAGAGGCTGTCACAAGAAAAATGAAAGGGTAAGAAATTAACTGAACTGAGGAAGAAACTTGAAGGCTTAGGTCCCGTCGACACGTATGCGGATATTTTTGAATCCGCATTTGTTTGTTGCGGATTAGAAAATATTCGCGAACACACGTAGCATATTCGAATCGTATTTGCCCGAATTCGCCGGATACGTGTGGACGGAAGGCCAATCCCCAACAAAAAAGTTGCGGATTCAAAGATATCCGGATACGTGTGGACGGGGCCTTAGATTAACAATTTGGCCATGTCAAAAGCAAAGAAACTAATGGTTAAATTTTGAGGAGGGAAATTATCGTTGTCAACGTATTTATCGTTTGAATTGTAATTATTGTAACATCATTGTATTTTTGTATTTGTATCCTTCCAGATGCACCTGAGTTCACCCAGCAACCGACAAGTATGGTGAAAATAGAAAAAGAAAACGTTGTCTTTAACTGTACAGTAGATGGAAATCCTCAACCCAGCGTTGAATGGACAAAAGATAATGTGGTCCTAAACATAACAGCAGATCCAAAGCTAAGCACAACTTCATCAGGAAACACTCACAGTTTGACAATTCAGAATGTTCACCGATCAGATGAAGGACAATACAGATGTGTGGCTAACAACAGTGTTAATTCGACCACTTCAGAGGCAGGAACCCTAACAGTGCACTGTAAGTAGTTTAGGCCTTGTCAATACACTAACGTTGGTATTTATTCTTAAACGGGTTTTAAAACCATATTTTTAAAATGTTTTCGGCCGTCCACTCCCACGCGCTTTGATTCATTTTTCTGGAATCCACAAGATAACGATAATAACGGCTAGTACTTTGTTTGGGCTCGTCTACACATACGTGACCTGTGATCTGTCCCAATTTTAGGCAACAATCAAAACGAAAAAAGAGCCTGATAGCAGGCTTATTTTGGCTCCAATTTACACAACGGGAGCGTCTCAACGTTTGATCAAGAGTCTTTCTTAGTTTTATGAGTCGGATTGTTTGTTAAATAGAGCAGGCCATGGATTAAATCATAAGTTATAGACTGTAACTCTTTTTACCACGACCGCCATTGTAGCTCAGTTGCTAGAGCTCCACTGCGCATAGCCATATTTTGTTCAGGGAAGTTCCTAGCATCAGGCGAACCGAGGCACTTGTCCGTTAAAACTAAAATTTGGAATACTAGTACAAGCTTTGCATCTGTCTTGTAAGAAGCTGTCATGAAAGAGGAAGAAATTAACTGAACTGTGGAAGAAACTTGAAATCTCAGATTAACAATTTGGCCATGTCAAAAGCAAAGAAACTAATGGTTATTTTTTGAGGATGAAAATTATCGTCGTGAACTAAACGTATTGATCGTTTGAATTGTAATTATTGTAACATCATTGTATTTATGTATTTGTATCCTTCCAGATGCACCTGAGTTCACCAAGCAACCGACAAATATGGTGAAAATAGAAAACGAAAACGTTGTCTTTAACTGTACAGTAGATGGAAATCCTCAACCCAGCGTTGAATGGACAAAAGATAATGTGGTCCTAAACATAACAGCAGATCCAAAGCTAAACACAACTTCATCAGGAAACACTCACAGTTTGACAATTCTGATTGTTCACCGATCAGATGAAGGACAATACAGATGTGTGGCTAACAACAGTGTTAATTCCACCACTTCAGAGGCAGGGACCCTAATAGTGCACTGTAAGTAGTTTAGGCACTGTCAATACACTAACGTTGGTATTTATTCTTAAACGGGTTTTAAAACCATATTTTTAAAATGTTTTTGGCCGTCGACTCCCACGCGCTTTGATTGATTTTTGTCAAATCCACAAGAAAACGATAATAAAAGCTAGTACTTTGTTTAGGCTCGTCTACACATACGTAACCTGTGATTTTTCCCAATTTTAGGTACCAAACAAAGCGAAAAAAGAGCCTGATAGCAGGCTTGTTTTGGCTCCAATTTACACAACGGGAGCGTCTCAACCTTTGATCAAGAGTCTTTCTTAGTTTTATGAGTCGGATTGTTTGTTAAATAGAGCAGGCCATGGATTAAATCATAAGTTATAGACTGTAACTCTTTTTACCACGACCGCCATTGTAGCTCAGTTGCTAGAGCTCCACTGCGCATAGCCATATTTTGGTCAGGGAAGTTCCTAGCATCAGGCGAACCGAGGCACTTGTCCGGTAAAACTAAAATTTGGAATACTAGTACAAGCTTTGCATCTGTCTTGTAAGAAGCTTTCATGAAAGAGGAAGAAATTAACTGAACTGTGAAAGACACTTGAAAGCTCAGATTAACAATTTGGCCATGTCAAAAGCAAAGAAACTAATGGTTAAATTTTGATGATGAAAATTATCGTTGTGAACGTATTGATCGTTTGAATTGTAATTATCGCAACATCATTGTATTTTTATATTTGTATCCTTCCAGATGCACCTGAGTTCACCGAGCAACCGACAAGTATGGTGAAAATAGAAAAAGAAAACGTTGTCTTTAACTGTACAGTAGATGGAAATCCTCAACCCAGCGTTGAATGGACAAAAGATAATGTGGTTCTAAACATAACAGCAGATCCAAAGCTAAACACAACTTCATCAGGAAACACTCACAGTTTGACAATTCTGAATGTTCACCGATCAGATGAAGGACAATACAGATGTGTGGCTAACAACAGTGTTAATTCGACCACTTCAGAGGCAGGGACCCTAACAGTGCACTGTAAGTAGTTTAGGCCTTGTCAATACACTAACGTTGGTATTTATTCTTAAACGGGTTTTAAAACCATATTAATTTTTTAAAATGTTTTCGGCCGTCCACTCCCACGCGCTTTGATTCATTTTTCTCGAATCCACAAGATAACGATAATAAAGGCTAGTACTTTGTTTAGGCTCGTCTACACTTACGTGACCTGTGATCTGTCCCAATTTTAGGCACCAATCAAAACGAAACAAGAGCCTGATAGCAGGCTTATTTTGGCTCCAATTTACACAACGGGAGCGTCTCAACGTTTGATCAAAAGCCTTTCTTAGCTTTATGAGTCGGATTGTTTGTTAAATAGAGGAAGCCATGGATTAAATCATTAGTTATAACCAGTAACTCTATTTTCCACGACCGCCATTGTAGCTCAGTTGCTAGAGCTCCACTGCGCATAGCCATATTTTGTTCAGGGAAGTTCCTAGCACTAGGCGAACCGAGGCACTTGTCCGTTAAAACTAAAATTTGGAATACTAGTACAAGCTTTGCATCGGTCTTGTAAGAAGCTGTCATGAAAGAGGAAGAAATTAACTGAACTGTGGAAGAAACTTGAAAGCTCAGATTAACAATTTGGCCATGTCAAAAGCAAAGAAACTAATGGTTATTTTTTGAGGATGAAAATTATCGTCGTGAACTAAACGTATTGATCGTTTGAATTGTAATTATTGTAACATCATTGTATTTATGTATTTGTATCCTTCCAGATGCACCTGAGTTCACCAAGCAACCGACAAATATCGTGAAAATAGAAAACGAAAACGTTGTCTTTAACTGTACAGTAGATGGAAATCCTCAACCCAGCGTTGAATGGACAAAAGATAATGGGGTCCTAAACATAACAGCAGATCCAAAGCTAAACACAACTTCATCAGGAAACACTCACAGTTTGACAATTCTGAATGTTCACCGATCAGATGAAGGACAATACAGATGTGTGGCTAACAACAGTGTTAATTCCACCACTTCAGAGGCAGGGACCCTAATAGTGCACTGTAAGTAGTTTAGGCACTGTCAAAACACTAACGTTGGTATTTATTCTTAAACGGGTTTTAAAACCATATTTTTAAAATGTTTTTGGCCGTCTACTCCCACGCGCTTTGATTCATTTTTGTTAAATCCACAAGAAAACGATAATAAAACCTAGTACTTTGTTTAGGCTCGTCTACACATACGTAACCTGTGATTTTTCCCAATTTTAGGTACCAAACAAAACGAAAAAAGAGCCTGATAGCAGGCTTATTTTGGCTCCAATTTACACAACGGGAGCGTCTCAACCTTTGATCAAGAGTCTTTCTTAGTTTTATGAGTCGGATTGTTTGTTAAATAGAGCAGGCCATGGATTAAATCATAAGTTATAGACTCTAACTCTTTTTACCACGACCGCCATTGTAGCTCAGTTGCTAGAGCTCCACTGCGCATAGCCATATTTTGGTCAGGGAAGTTCCTAGCATCAGGCGAACCGAGGCACTTGTCCGGTAAAACTAAAATTTGGAATACTAGTACAAGCTTTGCATCTGTCTTGTAAGAAGCTTTCATGAAAGAGGAAGAAATTAACTGAACTGTGGAAGACACTTGAAAGCTCAGATTAACAATTTGGCCATGTCAAAAGCAAAGAAACTAATGGTTAAATTTTGATGATGAAAATTATCGTTGTGAACGTGTTGATCGTTTGAATTGTAATTATTGCAACATCATTGTATTTTTATATTTGTATCCTTCCAGATGCACCTGAGTTCACCAAGCAACCGACCAATATGGTGAAAATAGAAAAAGAAAACGTTGTCTTTAACTGTACAGTAGATGGAAATCCTCAACCCAGCGTTGAATGGACAAAAGATAATGTGGTCCTAAACATAGCAGCAGATCCAAAGCTAACCACAACTTCATCAGGAAACACTCACAGTTTGACAATTCAGAATGTTCACCGATCAGATGAAGGACAATACAGATGTGTGGCTAACAACAGTGTTAATTCGACCACTTCAGAGGAAGGGACCCTAACAGTGCACTGTATGTAGTTTAGGCCTTGTCAATACACTAACGTTGCTATTTATTCTTAAACGGGTTTTAAAACCATATTTTTAAAATGTTTTCGGCCGTCCACTCCCACGCGCTTTGATTCATTTTTCTCGAATCCACAAGATAACGATAATAAAGGCTAGTACTTTGTTTAGGCTTGTCTACACATACGTGACGTGTGATCTGTCCCAATGTTAGGCACCAATCCAAACGAAAAAAGGTGCCTGATAGCAGGCTTATTTTCGCTCCAATTTACACAACGGGAGCGTCTCAACGTTTGATCAAAAGCTTTTCTTAGCTTTATGAGTCGGATTGTTTGTTGAATAGAGGAAGCCATGGATTAAATCATTACTTATAGCCAGTAACTCTATTTTCCACGACCGCCATTGTAGCTCAGTTGCTAGAGCTCCACTGCGCAGAGCCAGAATTTGTTCAGGGAAGTAGCTAGCATCAGGCGAACCGAAGCACTTGTCCGGTAAAACTAAAATTTGGAATACTAGTACAAGCTTTGCATCTCTCTTGTAAGAGGCTGTCATAAGAAAAATGAAAGAGGAATAAATTAACTCAACTGACGAAGAAACCTGAAGGCTCAGATTAACAATTTGGCCATGTCAAAAGCAAAGAAACTAATGGTTATTTTTTGAGGATGAAAATTATCGTCGTGAACTTAACGTATTGATCGTTTGAATTGTAATTATTGTAACATCATTGTATTTATGTATTTGTATCCTTCCAGATGCACCTGAGTTCACCAAGCAACCGACAAATATGGTGAAAATAGAAAACGGAAACGTTGTCTTTAACTGTACAGTAGATGGAAATACTCAACCCAGCGTTGAATGGACAAAAGATAATGTGGTCCTAAACATAACAGCAGATCCAAAGCTAAACACAACTTCATCAGGAAACACTCACAGTTTGACAATTCTGAATGTTCACCGATCAGATGAAGGACAATACAGATGTGTGGCTAACAACAGTGTTAATTCCACCACTTCAGAGGCAGGGACCCTAATAGTGCACTGTAAGTAGTTTAGGCACTGTCAATACACTAACGTTGGTATTTATTCTTAAACGGGTTTTAAAACCATATTTTTAAAATGTTTTTGGCCGTCTACTCCCACGCGTCTTGATTGATTTTTGTCAAATCCACAAGAAAACGATAATAAAAGCTAGTACTTTGTTTAGGCTCGTCTACACATACGTAACCTGTGATTTTTCCCAATTTTAGGTACCAAACAAAACGAAAAAAGAGCCTGATAGCAGGCTTGTTTTGGCTCCAATTTACACAACGGGAGCGTCTCAACCTTTGATCAAGAGTCTTTCTTAGTTTTATGAGTCGGATTGTTTGTTAAATAGAGCAGGCCATGGATTAAATCATAAGTTATAGACTGTAACTCTTTTTACCACGACCGCCATTGTAGCTCAGTTGCTAGAGCTCCACTGCGCATAGCCATATTTTGTTCAGGGAAGTTCCTAGCATCAGGCGAACCGAGGCACTTGTCCGGTAAAACTAAAATTTGGAATACTAGTACAAGCTTTGCATCTGTCTTGTAAGAAGCTTTCATGAAAGAGGAAGAAATTAACTGAACTGTGAAAGACACTTGAAAGCTCAGATTAACAATTTGGCCATGTCAAAAGCAAAGAAACTAATGGTTAAATTTTGATGATGAAAATTATCGTTGTGAACGTATTGATCGTTTGAATTGTAATTATCGCAACATCATTGTATTTTTATATTTGTATCCTTCCAGATGCACCTGAGTTCACCGAGCAACCGACAAGTATGGTGAAAATAGAAAAAGAAAACGTTGTCTTTAACTGTACAGTAGATGGAAATCCTCAACCCAGCGTTGAATGGACAAAAGATAATGTGGTTCTAAACATAACAGCAGATCCAAAGCTAAACACAACTTCATCAGGAAACACTCACAGTTTGACAATTCAGAATGTTCACCGATCAGATGAAGGACAATACAGATGTGTGGCTAACAACAGTGTTAATTCGACCACTTCAGAGGCAGGGACCCTAACAGTGCACTGTAAGTAGTTTAGGCCTTGTCAATACACTAACGTTGGTAGTTATTCTTAAACGGGTTTTAAAACCATATTAATTTTTTAAAATGTTTTCGGCCGTCCACTCCCACGCGCTTTGATTCATTTTTCTCGAATCCACAAGATAACGATAATAAAGGCTAGTTCTTTGTTTAGGCTCGTCTACGCATACGTGACCTGTGATCTGTCCCAATTTTAGGCACCAATCAAAACGAAAAAAGAGCCTGATAGCGGGCTTATTTTGGCTCCAATTTACACAACGGGAGCGTCCCAACGTTTGATCAAAAGCCTTTCTTAGCTTTCTGAGTCGGATTGTTTGTTAAATAGAGGAAGCCATGGATTAAATCATTAGTTATAGCCAGTAACTCGATTTTCCACGACCGCCATTGTAGCTCAGTTGCTAGAGCTCCACTGCGCATAGCCATATTTTGTTCAGGGAAGTAGCTAGCATCAGGCGAACCGAGGCACTTGTCCGGTAAAACTAAAATTTGGAATACTAGTACAAGCTTTGCATCTTTCTTGTAAGAAGCTGTCATAAGAAATATGAAAGAGGAAGAAATTAACTGAACTGAGGAAGAAACTTGAAGGCTCAGATTAACAATTTGGCCATGTCAAAAGCACAGAAACTATTGGTTAAATTTTGAGGACGAAAATTATCGTTGTGAACGTATTGATCGTTTGAATTGTAATTATTGTAACATCATTGTATTTTTGTATTTGTATCCTTCCAGATGCACCTGAGTTCACCAAGCAACCGACCAATATGGTGAAAATAGAAAAAGAAAACGTTGTCTTTAACTGTACAGTAGATGGAAATCCTCAACCCAGCGTTGAATGGACAAAAGATAATGTGGTCCTAAACATAGCAGCAGATCCAAAGCTAAGCACAACTTCATCAGGAAACACTCACAGTTTGACAATTCAGAATGTTCACCGATCAGATGAAGGACAATACAGATGTGTGGCTAACAACAGTGTTAATTCGACCACTTCAGAGGCAGGGACCCTAACAGTGCACTGTAAGTAGTTTAGGCCTTGTCAATACACTAACGTTGGTATTTATTCTTAAACGGGTTTTAAAACCATGTTTTAAAAAGGTTTTCGGCCGTCCACTCCCACGCGCTTTGATTCATTTTTCTCGAATCCACAAGATAACGATAATAAAGGCTAGTACTTTGTTAAGGCTCGTCTACGCATACGTGACCTGTGATCTGTCCCAATTTTAGGCACCAATCAAAACGAAAAAACAGCCTGATAGCGGGCTTATTTTGGCTCCAATTTACACAACGGGAGCGTCTCAACGTTTGATCAAAAGCCTTTCTTAGCATTCTAAGTCGGATTGTTTGTTAAATAGAGGAAGCCATGGATTAAATCATTAGTCATAGCCAGTAACTCTATTTTCCACGACCGCCATTGTAGCTCAGTTGCTAGAGCTCCACTGCGCATAGCCATATTTTGTTCAGGGAAGTAGCTAGCATCAGGCGAACCGGGGCACTTGTCCGGTAAAACTAAAATTTGGAATACTAGTACAAGCTTTGCATCTTTCTTGTAAGAAGCTGTCATAAGAAAAATGAAAGAGGAAGAAATTAACTGAACTGAGGAAGAAACTTGAAGGCTCAGATTAACAATTTGGCCATGTCAAAAGCACAGAAACTAATGGTTAAATTTTGAGGACGAAAATTATCGTTGTGAACGTATTGATCGTTTGAATTTTAATTATTGTAACATCATTGTATTTTTGTATTTGTATCCTTCCAGATGCACCTGAGTTCACCAAGCAACCGACCAATATGGTGAAAATAGAAAAAGAAAACGTTGTCTTTAACTGTACAGTAGATGGAAATCCTCAACCCAGCGTTGAATGGACAAAAGATAATGTGGTCCTAAACATAGCAGCAGATCCAAAGCTAAGCACAACTTCATCAGGAAACACTCACAGTTTGACAATTCAGAATGTTCACCGATCAGATGAAGGACAATACAGATGTGTGGCTAACAACAGTGTTAATTCGACCACTTCAGAGGCAGGGACCCTAACAGTGCACTGTAAGTAGTTTAGGCCTTGTCAATACACTAACGTTGGTAGTTATTCTTAAACGGGTTTTAAAACCATATTTTTAAAATGTTTTCGGACGTCCACTCCCACGCACTTTGATTCATTTTTCTCGAATCCACAAGATAACGATAATAAAGGTTAGTACCTTGTTTAGGCTCGTCTACGTATACGTGACCTGTGATCTGTCCCAATTTTAGGCACCAATTAAAACGAAAAAACAGCCTGATAGCAGGCTTATTTTCGCTCCAATTTATACAACGGGAGCGTCTCAACGTTTGCTCAAAAGCCTTTCTTAGCTTTCTGAGTCGGATTGTTTGTTGAATAGAGGAAGCCATGGATTAAATCATTAGTTATAGCCAGTAACTCTATTTTCCACGACCGCCATTGTAGCTCAGTTGCTAGAGCTCCACTGCGCAGAGCCAGAATTTGTTCAGGGAGGTAGCTAGCATCACGCGAACCGAGGCACTTGTCCGGTAAAACTAAAATTTGGAATACTAGTACAAGCTTTGCATCTCTCTTGTAAGAGGCTGTCATAAGAAAAATGAAAGAGTAAGAAATTAACTGAACTGAGGAAGAAACTTGAAGGCTCAGATTAACAATTTGGCCATGTCAAAAGCAAAGAAACTAATGGTTAAATTTTGGGGATGAAAATTATCGTTGTGAACGTATTGATCGTTTGAATTGTAATTATTGTAACATCATTGTATTTATGTATTTGTATCCTTCCAGATGCACCTGAGTTCACCAAGCAACCGACAAATATGGTGAAAATAGAAAAAGAAAACGTTGTCTTTAACTGTACAGTAGATGGAAATCCTCAACCCAGCGTGGAATGGACAAAAGATAATGTGGTCCTAAACATAACAGCAGATCCAAAGCTAAACACAACTTCATCAGGAAACACTCACAGTTTGACAATTCAGAATGTGCACCGATCAGATGAGGGACAATACAGATGTGTGGCTAACAACAGTGTTAATTCCACCACTTCAGAGGCAGGGACCCTAACAGTGCACTGTAAGTAGTTTAGGCCTTGTCAATACACTAACGTTGGTATTTATTCTTAAACGGGTTTTAAAACCATATTTTTAAAATGTTTTCGGCCGTCCACTCCCACGCGCTTTGATTCATTTTTCTCGAATCCACAAGATAACGATAATAAAGGCTAGTACTTTGTTTAGGCTCGTCTACGCATACGTGACCTGTGATCTGTCCCAATTTTAGGCACCAATCAAAACGAAAAAAGAGCCTGATAGCAGGCTTATTTTGGCTCCAATTTACACAACGGGAGCGTCTCAACGTTTGATCAAAAGCCTTTCTTAGCTTTTTGAGTCGGATTGTTTGTTAAATAGAGGAAGCCATGGATTAAGGTTACAGTGTACCTTCGGGGGTGTCTCCAGTATAACAGCTCTAGCGTCTTAAGATTACACTTAATATACCTAAACCCAGATATCAAATTAAAGCTTATAGAGCTGGCTATCTAAATATGGAAACCATTTGGTAATAAAATGAATTGTCGAATTTTTTACGACGTCTAAATTCGAACGTCCGAATCAGCGTTAAAACGCTATAACTCAAAGCGATTATTATATTTTGCTTATTTGATTTGTTCTTGGGTTTGCGGACACGAAGCGCTAAAAAAACGTGTCGGCGATTTTCCATATTCAATTGCAGTGAAAAGTTACAGAATATTTTCGAAAACGGGAGAAAAAAAATTGGAATGATCGCACGGAAATGCCTGTTGACGAAAAAGTTTTCGGAATTAAGAAATTCGCCGACACGTGTTTGTTGATTATATGTTAGCCTAGCTTCTGTCCAAATTTAAGGAAAATCGAAGAAATTCCCTTTGAGTTGTAGCTCTTTAAAGTGTCCCCAACAAGCGAAAAATTAACTTTGAGAAAACGGCGCTTAAAAAACATATCGCTTAATAAACAAACTCCGCCCACAAAAGTTATACCGTCATTTCTCCGTCAATTTTCACTATTTTTCGATACTTTTTTTTTGGATGAAAGTTCATTCTGTAAACTTTATTTTAACGCCAAAAAAAAAATTTCAATAAATTTTCGATCTGAAGGTACACTGTAACCTTAAATCATTAGTTATAGCCAGTAACTCTATTTTCCACGACTGCCGTTGTAGCTCAGTTGAAGAACTCCACTGCGCATAGCCATATTTTGTTCAGGGAAGTAGCTAGCATCAGGCGAACCGAGGCACTTGTCCGGTAAAACTAAAATTTGGAATACTAGTAAAAGCTTTGCATCTTTCTTGTAAGAAGCTGTCATAAGAAAAATGAAAGAGGAAGAAATTAACTGAACTGAGGAAGAAACTTGAAGGCTCAGATTAACAATTTGGCCATGTCAAAAGCAAAGAAACTAATGGTTAAATTTTGAGGACGAAAATTATCGTTGTGAATGTATTGATCGTTTGAATTGTAATTATTGTAACATCATTGTATTTTTGTATTTGTATCCTTCCAGATGCACCTGAGTTCACCAAGCAACCGACCAATATGGTGAAAATAGAAAAAGAAAACGTTGTATTTAACTGTACAGTAGATGGAAATCCTCAACCAAGCGTGGAATGGACAAAAGATAATGTGGTCCTAAACATAACAGCAGATCCAAAGCTAAACACAACTTCATCAGGAAACACTCACAGTTTGACAATTCAGAATGTTCACCGATCAGATGAAGGACAATACAGATGTGTGGCTAACAACAGTGTTAATTCCACCACTTCAGAGGCAGGGACCCTAACAGTGCACTGTAAGTAGTTTAGGCCTTGTCAATACACTAACGTTGGTATTTATTCTTAAACGGGTTTTAAAACCATATTTTTAAAATGTTTTCGGCCGTCCACTCCCACGCGCCTTGATTCATTTTTCTCGAATCCACAAGATAACGATAATAAAGGCTAATACTTTGTTTAGGCTCGTCTACGCATACGTGACCTGTGATCTGTCCCAATGTTAGGCACCAATTCAAACAAAAAAAGAGCATGATAGTAGGCTTATTTTCGCTCCAATTTACACATCGGGAGCGTCTCAACGTTTGATCAAAAGCCTTTCTTAGCTTTCTGAGTCGGATTGTTTGTTGAATAGAGGAAGCCATGGATTAAATCATTAGTTATAGCCAGTAACTCTATTTTCCACGACCGCCATTGTAGCTCAGTTGCTAGAGCTCCACTGCGCATAGCCATATTTTGTTCAGGGAGGTAGCTAGCATCAGGCGAACCGAGGCACTTGTCCGGTAAAACTAAAATTTGGAATACTAGTACAAGCTTTGCATCTCTCTTGTAAGAGGCTGTCATAAGAAAAATGAAAGAGTAAGAAATTAACTGAACTGAGGAAGAAACTTGAAGGCTCAGATTAACAATTTGGCCATGTCAAAAGCAAAGAAACTAATGGTTAAATTTTGGGGATGAAAATTATCGTTGTGAATGTATTGATCGTTTGAATTGTAATTATTGTAACATCATTGTATTTATGTATTTGTATCCTTCCAGATGCACCTGAGTTCACCAAGCAACCGACAAATATGGTGAAAATAGAAAAAGAAAACGTTGTCTTTAACTGTACAGTAGATGGAAATCCTCAACCCAGCGTGGAATGGACAAAAGATAATGTGGTCCTAAACATAACAGCAGATCCAAAGCTAAACACAACTTCGTCAGGAAACACTCACATTTTGACAATTCAGAATGTTCACCGATCACATGAAGGACAATACAGATGTGTGGCTAACAACAGTGTTAATTGCACCACTTCAGAGGCAGGGAACCTAACAGTGCACTGTAAGTAGTTTAGGCCTTGTCAATACACTAACGTTGGTATTTATTCTTAAACGGGTTTTAAAACCATATTTTTAAAATGTTTTCGGCCGTCCACTCTCACGCGCTTTTGATTCATTTTTTTTGTATCCACAAGAAAACGATAATAAAGGCTAGTACTTTGTTTAGGCTCGTCTACACATACTTAACCTGTGATCTGTCCTAATTTTAGGCACTAATCAAAACGAAAAAAGAGCCTGATAGCAGGCTTATTTTGGCTCCAATTTACACAACGGGAGCGTCTCAAAGTTTGATCAAAAGCCTTTCTTAGCTTTATGAGTCGGATTGTTTGTTGAATAGAGGAAGCCATGGATTAAATCATTACTTATAGCCAGTAACTCTATTTTCCACGACCGCCATTGTAGCTCAGTTGCTAGAGCTCCACTGCGCAGAGCCAGAATTTGTTCAGGGAAGTAGCTAGCATCAGGCGAACCGAGCACTTGTCCGGTAAAACTAAAATTTGGAATACTAGTACAAGCTTTGCATCTTTCTTGTAAGAGGCTGTCATAAGAAAAATGAAAGAGGAAGAAATTAACTGAACTAAGGAAAAAACTTGAAGGCTCAGATTAACAATTTGGCCATGTCAAAAGCAAAGAAACTAATGGTTAATTTTTGAGGATGAAAATTATCGTCGTAAACTTAACGTATTGATCGTTTGAATTGTAATTATTGTAACATCATTGTATTTATGTATTTGTATCCTTCCAGATGCACCTGAGTTCACCAAGGAACCAACAAATATGGTGAAAATAGAAAAAGAAAACGTTGTCTTTAACTGTACAGTAGATGGAAATCCTCAACCCAGCGTTGAATGGACAAAAGATAATGTGGTCCTAAACATAGCAGCAGATCCAAAGCTAAGCACAACTTCATCAGGAAACACTCACAGTTTGACAATTCAGAATGTTCACCGATCAGATGAAGGACAATACAGATGTGTGGCTAACAACAGTGTTAATTCGACCACTTCAGAGGCAGGGACCCTAACAGTGCACTGTAAGTAGTTTAGGCCTTGTCAATACACTAACGTTGGTAGTTATTCTTAAACGGGTTTTAAAACCATATTTTTAAAATGTTTTCGGACGTCCACTCCCACGCACTTTGATTCATTTTTCTCGAATCCACAAGATAACGATAATAAAGGTTAGTACCTTGTTTAGGCTCGTCTACGTATACGTGACCTGTGATCTGTCCCAATTTTAGGCACCAATTAAAACGAAAAAACAGCCTGATAGCAGGCTTATTTTCGCTCCAATTTATACAACGGGAGCGTCTCAACGTTTGCTCAAAAGCCTTTCTTAGCTTTCTGAGTCGGATTGTTTGTTGAATAGAGGAAGCCATGGATTAAATCATTAGTTATAGCCAGTAACTCTATTTTCCACGACCGCCATTGTAGCTCAGTTGCTAGAGCTCCACTGCGCAGAGCCAGAATTTGTTCAGGGAGGTAGCTAGCATCACGCGAACCGAGGCACTTGTCCGGTAAAACTAAAATTTGGAATACTAGTACAAGCTTTGCATCTCTCTTGTAAGAGGCTGTCATAAGAAAAATGAAAGAGTAAGAAATTAACTGAACTGAGGAAGAAACTTGAAGGCTCAGATTAACAATTTGGCCATGTCAAAAGCAAAGAAACTAATGGTTAAATTTTGGGGATGAAAATTATCGTTGTGAACGTATTGATCGTTTGAATTGTAATTATTGTAACATCATTGTATTTATGTATTTGTATCCTTCCAGATGCACCTGAGTTCACCAAGCAACCGACAAATATGGTGAAAATAGAAAAAGAAAACGTTGTCTTTAACTGTACAGTAGATGGAAATCCTCAACCCAGCGTGGAATGGACAAAAGATAATGTGGTCCTAAACATAACAGCAGATCCAAAGCTAAACACAACTTCATCAGGAAACACTCACAGTTTGACAATTCAGAATGTGCACCGATCAGATGAGGGACAATACAGATGTGTGGCTAACAACAGTGTTAATTCCACCACTTCAGAGGCAGGGACCCTAACAGTGCACTGTAAGTAGTTTAGGCCTTGTCAATACACTAACGTTGGTATTTATTCTTAAACGGGTTTTAAAACCATATTTTTAAAATGTTTTCGGCCGTCCACTCCCACGCGCTTTGATTCATTTTTCTCGAATCCACAAGATAACGATAATAAAGGCTAGTACTTTGTTTAGGCTCGTCTACGCATACGTGACCTGTGATCTGTCCCAATTTTAGGCACCAATCAAAACGAAAAAAGAGCCTGATAGCAGGCTTATTTTGGCTCCAATTTACACAACGGGAGCGTCTCAACGTTTGATCAAAAGCCTTTCTTAGCTTTTTGAGTCGGATTGTTTGTTAAATAGAGGAAGCCATGGATTAAGGTTACAGTGTACCTTCGGGGGTGTCTCCAGTATAACAGCTCTAGCGTCTTAAGATTACACTTAATATACCTAAACCCAGATATCAAATTAAAGCTTATAGAGCTGGCTATCTAAATATGGAAACCATTTGGTAATAAAATGAATTGTCGAATTTTTTACGACGTCTAAATTCGAACGTCCGAATCAGCGTTAAAACGCTATAACTCAAAGCGATTATTATATTTTGCTTATTTGATTTGTTCTTGGGTTTGCGGACACGAAGCGCTAAAAAAACGTGTCGGCGATTTTCCATATTCAATTGCAGTGAAAAGTTACAGAATATTTTCGAAAACGGGAGAAAAAAAATTGGAATGATCGCACGGAAATGCCTGTTGACGAAAAAGTTTTCGGAATTAAGAAATTCGCCGACACGTGTTTGTTGATTATATGTTAGCCTAGCTTCTGTCCAAATTTAAGGAAAATCGAAGAAATTCCCTTTGAGTTGTAGCTCTTTAAAGTGTCCCCAACAAGCGAAAAATTAACTTTGAGAAAACGGCGCTTAAAAAACATATCGCTTAATAAACAAACTCCGCCCACAAAAGTTATACCGTCATTTCTCCGTCAATTTTCACTATTTTTCGATACTTTTTTTTTGGATGAAAGTTCATTCTGTAAACTTTATTTTAACGCCAAAAAAAAAATTTCAATAAATTTTCGATCTGAAGGTACACTGTAACCTTAAATCATTAGTTATAGCCAGTAACTCTATTTTCCACGACTGCCGTTGTAGCTCAGTTGAAGAACTCCACTGCGCATAGCCATATTTTGTTCAGGGAAGTAGCTAGCATCAGGCGAACCGAGGCACTTGTCCGGTAAAACTAAAATTTGGAATACTAGTAAAAGCTTTGCATCTTTCTTGTAAGAAGCTGTCATAAGAAAAATGAAAGAGGAAGAAATTAACTGAACTGAGGAAGAAACTTGAAGGCTCAGATTAACAATTTGGCCATGTCAAAAGCAAAGAAACTAATGGTTAAATTTTGAGGACGAAAATTATCGTTGTGAATGTATTGATCGTTTGAATTGTAATTATTGTAACATCATTGTATTTTTGTATTTGTATCCTTCCAGATGCACCTGAGTTCACCAAGCAACCGACCAATATGGTGAAAATAGAAAAAGAAAACGTTGTATTTAACTGTACAGTAGATGGAAATCCTCAACCAAGCGTGGAATGGACAAAAGATAATGTGGTCCTAAACATAACAGCAGATCCAAAGCTAAACACAACTTCATCAGGAAACACTCACAGTTTGACAATTCAGAATGTTCACCGATCAGATGAAGGACAATACAGATGTGTGGCTAACAACAGTGTTAATTCCACCACTTCAGAGGCAGGGACCCTAACAGTGCACTGTAAGTAGTTTAGGCCTTGTCAATACACTAACGTTGGTATTTATTCTTAAACGGGTTTTAAAACCATATTTTTAAAATGTTTTCGGCCGTCCACTCCCACGCGCCTTGATTCATTTTTCTCGAATCCACAAGATAACGATAATAAAGGCTAATACTTTGTTTAGGCTCGTCTACGCATACGTGACCTGTGATCTGTCCCAATGTTAGGCACCAATTCAAACAAAAAAAGAGCATGATAGTAGGCTTATTTTCGCTCCAATTTACACATCGGGAGCGTCTCAACGTTTGATCAAAAGCCTTTCTTAGCTTTCTGAGTCGGATTGTTTGTTGAATAGAGGAAGCCATGGATTAAATCATTAGTTATAGCCAGTAACTCTATTTTCCACGACCGCCATTGTAGCTCAGTTGCTAGAGCTCCACTGCGCATAGCCATATTTTGTTCAGGGAGGTAGCTAGCATCAGGCGAACCGAGGCACTTGTCCGGTAAAACTAAAATTTGGAATACTAGTACAAGCTTTGCATCTCTCTTGTAAGAGGCTGTCATAAGAAAAATGAAAGAGTAAGAAATTAACTGAACTGAGGAAGAAACTTGAAGGCTCAGATTAACAATTTGGCCATGTCAAAAGCAAAGAAACTAATGGTTAAATTTTGGGGATGAAAATTATCGTTGTGAATGTATTGATCGTTTGAATTGTAATTATTGTAACATCATTGTATTTATGTATTTGTATCCTTCCAGATGCACCTGAGTTCACCAAGCAACCGACAAATATGGTGAAAATAGAAAAAGAAAACGTTGTCTTTAACTGTACAGTAGATGGAAATCCTCAACCCAGCGTGGAATGGACAAAAGATAATGTGGTCCTAAACATAACAGCAGATCCAAAGCTAAACACAACTTCGTCAGGAAACACTCACATTTTGACAATTCAGAATGTTCACCGATCACATGAAGGACAATACAGATGTGTGGCTAACAACAGTGTTAATTGCACCACTTCAGAGGCAGGGAACCTAACAGTGCACTGTAAGTAGTTTAGGCCTTGTCAATACACTAACGTTGGTATTTATTCTTAAACGGGTTTTAAAACCATATTTTTAAAATGTTTTCGGCCGTCCACTCTCACGCGTTTTGATTCATTTTTTTTGTATCCACAAGAAAACGATAATAAAGGCTAGTACTTTGTTTAGGCTCGTCTACACATACTTAACCTGTGATCTGTCCTAATTTTAGGCACTAATCAAAACGAAAAAAGAGCCTGATAGCAGGCTTATTTTGGCTCCAATTTACACAACGGGAGCGTCTCAAAGTTTGATCAAAAGCTTTTCTTAGCTTTATGAGTCGGATTGTTTGTTGAATAGAGGAAGCCATGGATTAAATCATTACTTATAGCCAGTAACTCTATTTTCCACGACCGCCATTGTAGCTCAGTTGCTAGAGCTCCACTGCGCAGAGCCAGAATTTGTTCAGGGAAGTAGCTAGCATCAGGCGAACCGAAGCACTTGTCCGGTAAAACTAAAATTTGGAATACTAGTACAAGCTTTGCATCTTTCTTGTAAGAGGCTGTCATAAGAAAAATGAAAGAGGAAGAAATTAACTGAACTAAGGAAAAAACTTGAAGGCTCAGATTAACAATTTGGCCATGTCAAAAGCAAAGAAACTAATGGTTATTTTTTGAGGATGAAAATTATCGTCGTAAACTTAACGTATTGATCGTTTGAATTGTAATTATTGTAACATCATTGTATTTATGTATTTGTATCCTTCCAGATGCACCTGAGTTCACCAAGGAACCAACAAATATGGTGAAAATAGAAAAAGAAAACGTTGTCTTTAACTGTACAGTAGATGGAAATCCTCAACCCAGCGTTGAATGGACAAAAGATAATGTGGTCCTAAACATAGCAGCAGATCCAAAGCTAAGCACAACTTCATCAGGAAACACTCACAGTTTGACAATTCAGAATGTTCACCGATCAGATGAAGGACAATACAGATGTGTGGCTAACAACAGTGTTAATTCGACCACTTCAGAGGCAGGGACCCTAACAGTGCACTGTAAGTAGTTTAGGCCTTGTCAATACACTAACGTTGGTAGTTATTCTTAAACGGGTTTTAAAACCATATTTTTAAAATGTTTTCGGACGTCCACTCCCACGCACTTTGATTCATTTTTCTCGAATCCACAAGATAACGATAATAAAGGTTAGTACCTTGTTTAGGCTCGTCTACGTATACGTGACCTGTGATCTGTCCCAATTTTAGGCACCAATTAAAACGAAAAAACAGCCTGATAGCAGGCTTATTTTCGCTCCAATTTATACAACGGGAGCGTCTCAACGTTTGCTCAAAAGCCTTTCTTAGCTTTCTGAGTCGGATTGTTTGTTGAATAGAGGAAGCCATGGATTAAATCATTAGTTATAGCCAGTAACTCTATTTTCCACGACCGCCATTGTAGCTCAGTTGCTAGAGCTCCACTGCGCAGAGCCAGAATTTGTTCAGGGAGGTAGCTAGCATCACGCGAACCGAGGCACTTGTCCGGTAAAACTAAAATTTGGAATACTAGTACAAGCTTTGCATCTCTCTTGTAAGAGGCTGTCATAAGAAAAATGAAAGAGTAAGAAATTAACTGAACTGAGGAAGAAACTTGAAGGCTCAGATTAACAATTTGGCCATGTCAAAAGCAAAGAAACTAATGGTTAAATTTTGGGGATGAAAATTATCGTTGTGAACGTATTGATCGTTTGAATTGTAATTATTGTAACATCATTGTATTTATGTATTTGTATCCTTCCAGATGCACCTGAGTTCACCAAGCAACCGACAAATATGGTGAAAATAGAAAAAGAAAACGTTGTCTTTAACTGTACAGTAGATGGAAATCCTCAACCCAGCGTGGAATGGACAAAAGATAATGTGGTCCTAAACATAACAGCAGATCCAAAGCTAAACACAACTTCATCAGGAAACACTCACAGTTTGACAATTCAGAATGTGCACCGATCAGATGAGGGACAATACAGATGTGTGGCTAACAACAGTGTTAATTCCACCACTTCAGAGGCAGGGACCCTAACAGTGCACTGTAAGTAGTTTAGGCCTTGTCAATACACTAACGTTGGTATTTATTCTTAAACGGGTTTTAAAACCATATTTTTAAAATGTTTTCGGCCGTCCACTCCCACGCGCTTTGATTCATTTTTCTCGAATCCACAAGATAACGATAATAAAGGCTAGTACTTTGTTTAGGCTCGTCTACGCATACGTGACCTGTGATCTGTCCCAATTTTAGGCACCAATCAAAACGAAAAAAGAGCCTGATAGCAGGCTTATTTTGGCTCCAATTTACACAACGGGAGCGTCTCAACGTTTGATCAAAAGCCTTTCTTAGCTTTTTGAGTCGGATTGTTTGTTAAATAGAGGAAGCCATGGATTAAGGTTACAGTGTACCTTCGGGGGTGTCTCCAGTATAACAGCTCTAGCGTCTTAAGATTACACTTAATATACCTAAACCCAGATATCAAATTAAAGCTTATAGAGCTGGCTATCTAAATATGGAAACCATTTGGTAATAAAATGAATTGTCGAATTTTTTACGACGTCTAAATTCGAACGTCCGAATCAGCGTTAAAACGCTATAACTCAAAGCGATTATTATATTTTGCTTATTTGATTTGTTCTTGGGTTTGCGGACACGAAGCGCTAAAAAAACGTGTCGGCGATTTTCCATATTCAATTGCAGTGAAAAGTTACAGAATATTTTCGAAAACGGGAGAAAAAAAATTGGAATGATCGCACGGAAATGCCTGTTGACGAAAAAGTTTTCGGAATTAAGAAATTCGCCGACACGTGTTTGTTGATTATATGTTAGCCTAGCTTCTGTCCAAATTTAAGGAAAATCGAAGAAATTCCCTTTGAGTTGTAGCTCTTTAAAGTGTCCCCAACAAGCGAAAAATTAACTTTGAGAAAACGGCGCTTAAAAAACATATCGCTTAATAAACAAACTCCGCCCACAAAAGTTATACCGTCATTTCTCCGTCAATTTTCACTATTTTTCGATACTTTTTTTTTGGATGAAAGTTCATTCTGTAAACTTTATTTTAACGCCAAAAAAAAAATTTCAATAAATTTTCGATCTGAAGGTACACTGTAACCTTAAATCATTAGTTATAGCCAGTAACTCTATTTTCCACGACTGCCGTTGTAGCTCAGTTGAAGAACTCCACTGCGCATAGCCATATTTTGTTCAGGGAAGTAGCTAGCATCAGGCGAACCGAGGCACTTGTCCGGTAAAACTAAAATTTGGAATACTAGTAAAAGCTTTGCATCTTTCTTGTAAGAAGCTGTCATAAGAAAAATGAAAGAGGAAGAAATTAACTGAACTGAGGAAGAAACTTGAAGGCTCAGATTAACAATTTGGCCATGTCAAAAGCAAAGAAACTAATGGTTAAATTTTGAGGACGAAAATTATCGTTGTGAATGTATTGATCGTTTGAATTGTAATTATTGTAACATCATTGTATTTTTGTATTTGTATCCTTCCAGATGCACCTGAGTTCACCAAGCAACCGACCAATATGGTGAAAATAGAAAAAGAAAACGTTGTATTTAACTGTACAGTAGATGGAAATCCTCAACCAAGCGTGGAATGGACAAAAGATAATGTGGTCCTAAACATAACAGCAGATCCAAAGCTAAACACAACTTCATCAGGAAACACTCACAGTTTGACAATTCAGAATGTTCACCGATCAGATGAAGGACAATACAGATGTGTGGCTAACAACAGTGTTAATTCCACCACTTCAGAGGCAGGGACCCTAACAGTGCACTGTAAGTAGTTTAGGCCTTGTCAATACACTAACGTTGGTATTTATTCTTAAACGGGTTTTAAAACCATATTTTTAAAATGTTTTCGGCCGTCCACTCCCACGCGCCTTGATTCATTTTTCTCGAATCCACAAGATAACGATAATAAAGGCTAATACTTTGTTTAGGCTCGTCTACGCATACGTGACCTGTGATCTGTCCCAATGTTAGGCACCAATTCAAACAAAAAAAGAGCATGATAGTAGGCTTATTTTCGCTCCAATTTACACATCGGGAGCGTCTCAACGTTTGATCAAAAGCCTTTCTTAGCTTTCTGAGTCGGATTGTTTGTTGAATAGAGGAAGCCATGGATTAAATCATTAGTTATAGCCAGTAACTCTATTTTCCACGACCGCCATTGTAGCTCAGTTGCTAGAGCTCCACTGCGCATAGCCATATTTTGTTCAGGGAGGTAGCTAGCATCAGGCGAACCGAGGCACTTGTCCGGTAAAACTAAAATTTGGAATACTAGTACAAGCTTTGCATCTCTCTTGTAAGAGGCTGTCATAAGAAAAATGAAAGAGTAAGAAATTAACTGAACTGAGGAAGAAACTTGAAGGCTCAGATTAACAATTTGGCCATGTCAAAAGCAAAGAAACTAATGGTTAAATTTTGGGGATGAAAATTATCGTTGTGAATGTATTGATCGTTTGAATTGTAATTATTGTAACATCATTGTATTTATGTATTTGTATCCTTCCAGATGCACCTGAGTTCACCAAGCAACCGACAAATATGGTGAAAATAGAAAAAGAAAACGTTGTCTTTAACTGTACAGTAGATGGAAATCCTCAACCCAGCGTGGAATGGACAAAAGATAATGTGGTCCTAAACATAACAGCAGATCCAAAGCTAAACACAACTTCGTCAGGAAACACTCACATTTTGACAATTCAGAATGTTCACCGATCACATGAAGGACAATACAGATGTGTGGCTAACAACAGTGTTAATTGCACCACTTCAGAGGCAGGGAACCTAACAGTGCACTGTAAGTAGTTTAGGCCTTGTCAATACACTAACGTTGGTATTTATTCTTAAACGGGTTTTAAAACCATATTTTTAAAATGTTTTCGGCCGTCCACTCTCACGCGTTTTGATTCATTTTTTTTGTATCCACAAGAAAACGATAATAAAGGCTAGTACTTTGTTTAGGCTCGTCTACACATACTTAACCTGTGATCTGTCCTAATTTTAGGCACTAATCAAAACGAAAAAAGAGCCTGATAGCAGGCTTATTTTGGCTCCAATTTACACAACGGGAGCGTCTCAAAGTTTGATCAAAAGCTTTTCTTAGCTTTATGAGTCGGATTGTTTGTTGAATAGAGGAAGCCATGGATTAAATCATTACTTATAGCCAGTAACTCTATTTTCCACGACCGCCATTGTAGCTCAGTTGCTAGAGCTCCACTGCGCAGAGCCAGAATTTGTTCAGGGAAGTAGCTAGCATCAGGCGAACCGAAGCACTTGTCCGGTAAAACTAAAATTTGGAATACTAGTACAAGCTTTGCATCTTTCTTGTAAGAGGCTGTCATAAGAAAAATGAAAGAGGAAGAAATTAACTGAACTAAGGAAAAAACTTGAAGGCTCAGATTAACAATTTGGCCATGTCAAAAGCAAAGAAACTAATGGTTATTTTTTGAGGATGAAAATTATCGTCGTAAACTTAACGTATTGATCGTTTGAATTGTAATTATTGTAACATCATTGTATTTATGTATTTGTATCCTTCCAGATGCACCTGAGTTCACCAAGGAACCAACAAATATGGTGAAAATAGAAAAAGAAAACGTTGTCTTTAACTGTACAGTAGATGGAAATCCTCAACCCAGCGTTGAATGGACAAAAGATAATGTGGTCCTAAACATAGCAGCAGATCCAAAGCTAAGCACAACTTCATCAGGAAACACTCACAGTTTGACAATTCAGAATGTTCACCGATCAGATGAAGGACAATACAGATGTGTGGCTAACAACAGTGTTAATTCGACCACTTCAGAGGCAGGGACCCTAACAGTGCACTGTAAGTAGTTTAGGCCTTGTCAATACACTAACGTTGGTAGTTATTCTTAAACGGGTTTTAAAACCATATTTTTAAAATGTTTTCGGACGTCCACTCCCACGCACTTTGATTCATTTTTCTCGAATCCACAAGATAACGATAATAAAGGTTAGTACCTTGTTTAGGCTCGTCTACGTATACGTGACCTGTGATCTGTCCCAATTTTAGGCACCAATTAAAACGAAAAAACAGCCTGATAGCAGGCTTATTTTCGCTCCAATTTATACAACGGGAGCGTCTCAACGTTTGCTCAAAAGCCTTTCTTAGCTTTCTGAGTCGGATTGTTTGTTGAATAGAGGAAGCCATGGATTAAATCATTAGTTATAGCCAGTAACTCTATTTTCCACGACCGCCATTGTAGCTCAGTTGCTAGAGCTCCACTGCGCAGAGCCAGAATTTGTTCAGGGAGGTAGCTAGCATCACGCGAACCGAGGCACTTGTCCGGTAAAACTAAAATTTGGAATACTAGTACAAGCTTTGCATCTCTCTTGTAAGAGGCTGTCATAAGAAAAATGAAAGAGTAAGAAATTAACTGAACTGAGGAAGAAACTTGAAGGCTCAGATTAACAATTTGGCCATGTCAAAAGCAAAGAAACTAATGGTTAAATTTTGGGGATGAAAATTATCGTTGTGAACGTATTGATCGTTTGAATTGTAATTATTGTAACATCATTGTATTTATGTATTTGTATCCTTCCAGATGCACCTGAGTTCACCAAGCAACCGACAAATATGGTGAAAATAGAAAAAGAAAACGTTGTCTTTAACTGTACAGTAGATGGAAATCCTCAACCCAGCGTGGAATGGACAAAAGATAATGTGGTCCTAAACATAACAGCAGATCCAAAGCTAAACACAACTTCATCAGGAAACACTCACAGTTTGACAATTCAGAATGTGCACCGATCAGATGAGGGACAATACAGATGTGTGGCTAACAACAGTGTTAATTCCACCACTTCAGAGGCAGGGACCCTAACAGTGCACTGTAAGTAGTTTAGGCCTTGTCAATACACTAACGTTGGTATTTATTCTTAAACGGGTTTTAAAACCATATTTTTAAAATGTTTTCGGCCGTCCACTCCCACGCGCTTTGATTCATTTTTCTCGAATCCACAAGATAACGATAATAAAGGCTAGTACTTTGTTTAGGCTCGTCTACGCATACGTGACCTGTGATCTGTCCCAATTTTAGGCACCAATCAAAACGAAAAAAGAGCCTGATAGCAGGCTTATTTTGGCTCCAATTTACACAACGGGAGCGTCTCAACGTTTGATCAAAAGCCTTTCTTAGCTTTTTGAGTCGGATTGTTTGTTAAATAGAGGAAGCCATGGATTAAGGTTACAGTGTACCTTCGGGGGTGTCTCCAGTATAACAGCTCTAGCGTCTTAAGATTACACTTAATATACCTAAACCCAGATATCAAATTAAAGCTTATAGAGCTGGCTATCTAAATATGGAAACCATTTGGTAATAAAATGAATTGTCGAATTTTTTACGACGTCTAAATTCGAACGTCCGAATCAGCGTTAAAACGCTATAACTCAAAGCGATTATTATATTTTGCTTATTTGATTTGTTCTTGGGTTTGCGGACACGAAGCGCTAAAAAAACGTGTCGGCGATTTTCCATATTCAATTGCAGTGAAAAGTTACAGAATATTTTCGAAAACGGGAGAAAAAAAATTGGAATGATCGCACGGAAATGCCTGTTGACGAAAAAGTTTTCGGAATTAAGAAATTCGCCGACACGTGTTTGTTGATTATATGTTAGCCTAGCTTCTGTCCAAATTTAAGGAAAATCGAAGAAATTCCCTTTGAGTTGTAGCTCTTTAAAGTGTCCCCAACAAGCGAAAAATTAACTTTGAGAAAACGGCGCTTAAAAAACATATCGCTTAATAAACAAACTCCGCCCACAAAAGTTATACCGTCATTTCTCCGTCAATTTTCACTATTTTTCGATACTTTTTTTTTGGATGAAAGTTCATTCTGTAAACTTTATTTTAACGCCAAAAAAAAAATTTCAATAAATTTTCGATCTGAAGGTACACTGTAACCTTAAATCATTAGTTATAGCCAGTAACTCTATTTTCCACGACTGCCGTTGTAGCTCAGTTGAAGAACTCCACTGCGCATAGCCATATTTTGTTCAGGGAAGTAGCTAGCATCAGGCGAACCGAGGCACTTGTCCGGTAAAACTAAAATTTGGAATACTAGTAAAAGCTTTGCATCTTTCTTGTAAGAAGCTGTCATAAGAAAAATGAAAGAGGAAGAAATTAACTGAACTGAGGAAGAAACTTGAAGGCTCAGATTAACAATTTGGCCATGTCAAAAGCAAAGAAACTAATGGTTAAATTTTGAGGACGAAAATTATCGTTGTGAATGTATTGATCGTTTGAATTGTAATTATTGTAACATCATTGTATTTTTGTATTTGTATCCTTCCAGATGCACCTGAGTTCACCAAGCAACCGACCAATATGGTGAAAATAGAAAAAGAAAACGTTGTATTTAACTGTACAGTAGATGGAAATCCTCAACCAAGCGTGGAATGGACAAAAGATAATGTGGTCCTAAACATAACAGCAGATCCAAAGCTAAACACAACTTCATCAGGAAACACTCACAGTTTGACAATTCAGAATGTTCACCGATCAGATGAAGGACAATACAGATGTGTGGCTAACAACAGTGTTAATTCCACCACTTCAGAGGCAGGGACCCTAACAGTGCACTGTAAGTAGTTTAGGCCTTGTCAATACACTAACGTTGGTATTTATTCTTAAACGGGTTTTAAAACCATATTTTTAAAATGTTTTCGGCCGTCCACTCCCACGCGCCTTGATTCATTTTTCTCGAATCCACAAGATAACGATAATAAAGGCTAATACTTTGTTTAGGCTCGTCTACGCATACGTGACCTGTGATCTGTCCCAATGTTAGGCACCAATTCAAACAAAAAAAGAGCATGATAGTAGGCTTATTTTCGCTCCAATTTACACATCGGGAGCGTCTCAACGTTTGATCAAAAGCCTTTCTTAGCTTTCTGAGTCGGATTGTTTGTTGAATAGAGGAAGCCATGGATTAAATCATTAGTTATAGCCAGTAACTCTATTTTCCACGACCGCCATTGTAGCTCAGTTGCTAGAGCTCCACTGCGCATAGCCATATTTTGTTCAGGGAGGTAGCTAGCATCAGGCGAACCGAGGCACTTGTCCGGTAAAACTAAAATTTGGAATACTAGTACAAGCTTTGCATCTCTCTTGTAAGAGGCTGTCATAAGAAAAATGAAAGAGTAAGAAATTAACTGAACTGAGGAAGAAACTTGAAGGCTCAGATTAACAATTTGGCCATGTCAAAAGCAAAGAAACTAATGGTTAAATTTTGGGGATGAAAATTATCGTTGTGAATGTATTGATCGTTTGAATTGTAATTATTGTAACATCATTGTATTTATGTATTTGTATCCTTCCAGATGCACCTGAGTTCACCAAGCAACCGACAAATATGGTGAAAATAGAAAAAGAAAACGTTGTCTTTAACTGTACAGTAGATGGAAATCCTCAACCCAGCGTGGAATGGACAAAAGATAATGTGGTCCTAAACATAACAGCAGATCCAAAGCTAAACACAACTTCGTCAGGAAACACTCACATTTTGACAATTCAGAATGTTCACCGATCACATGAAGGACAATACAGATGTGTGGCTAACAACAGTGTTAATTGCACCACTTCAGAGGCAGGGAACCTAACAGTGCACTGTAAGTAGTTTAGGCCTTGTCAATACACTAACGTTGGTATTTATTCTTAAACGGGTTTTAAAACCATATTTTTAAAATGTTTTCGGCCGTCCACTCTCACGCGTTTTGATTCATTTTTTTTGTATCCACAAGAAAACGATAATAAAGGCTAGTACTTTGTTTAGGCTCGTCTACACATACTTAACCTGTGATCTGTCCTAATTTTAGGCACTAATCAAAACGAAAAAAGAGCCTGATAGCAGGCTTATTTTGGCTCCAATTTACACAACGGGAGCGTCTCAAAGTTTGATCAAAAGCTTTTCTTAGCTTTATGAGTCGGATTGTTTGTTGAATAGAGGAAGCCATGGATTAAATCATTACTTATAGCCAGTAACTCTATTTTCCACGACCGCCATTGTAGCTCAGTTGCTAGAGCTCCACTGCGCAGAGCCAGAATTTGTTCAGGGAAGTAGCTAGCATCAGGCGAACCGAAGCACTTGTCCGGTAAAACTAAAATTTGGAATACTAGTACAAGCTTTGCATCTTTCTTGTAAGAGGCTGTCATAAGAAAAATGAAAGAGGAAGAAATTAACTGAACTAAGGAAAAAACTTGAAGGCTCAGATTAACAATTTGGCCATGTCAAAAGCAAAGAAACTAATGGTTATTTTTTGAGGATGAAAATTATCGTCGTAAACTTAACGTATTGATCGTTTGAATTGTAATTATTGTAACATCATTATATTTATGTATTTGTATCCTTCCAGATGCACCTGAGTTCACCAAGGAACCAACAAATATGGTGAAAATAGAAAAAGAAAACGTTGTCTTTAACTGTACAGTAGATGGAAATCCTCAACCCAGCGTTGAATGGACAAAAGATAATGTGGTTCTAAACATAACAGCAGATCCAAAGCTAAACACAACGTCATCAGGAAACACTCATAGTTTGACAATTCAGAATGTTCTCCGATCATATGAGGGACAATACAGATGTGTGGCTAACAACAGTGTTAATTCGACCACTTCAGAGGCAGGGACCCTAACAGTGCACTGTAAGTAGTTTAGGCCTTGTCAATACACTGACGTTGGTATTTATTCTTAAATGGGTTTTAAAACCATATTTTAAAAATGTTTTCGGCCGTCCACTCCACGCGCTTTGATTCATTTTTCTCGAATCCACAAGATAACGATAATAAAGGCTAGTACTTTGTTTAGGCTCGTCTACGCATACGTGACCTGTGATCTGTCCCAATTTTAGGCACTAATCATATCGAAAAAAGAGCCTGATAGCAGGCTCATTTTGGCTCCAATTTACACAACGGGAGCGTCTCAACGTTTGATCAAAAGCCTTTCTTAGCTTTATGAGTCGGATTGTTTGTTAAATAGAGGAAGCCATGGATTAAATCATTAGTTATAGTCAGTAACTCTATTTTCCACGACCGCCATTGTATCTCAGTTGCTAGAGCTGCACTGCGCATAGCCATATTTTGTTCAGGGAAGTACCTAGCATCAGGCGAACCGAGGCACTTGTCCGGTAAAACTAAAATTTGGAATACTAGTACAAGCTTTGCATCTGTCTTGTAAGAGGCTGTCATAAGAAAAATGAAAGAGGGAGAATCTAACTGAACTGAGGAAGGAACTTGAAAGCTCAGATTAACAATTTGGCCATGTCAAAAGCAAAGAAACTAATGGTTAAATTTTGAGGACGAAAATTATCGTTGTGAACGTATTGATCGTTTAAATTGTAATTATTGTAACATCATTGTATTTTTGTATTTGTATCCTTCCAGATGCACCTGAATTCACCAAGCAACCGACGAATATGGTGAAAATAGAAAAAGAAAACGTTGTCTTTAACTGTATAGTAGATGGAAATCCTCAACCCAGCGTTGAATGGACAAAAGATAATGTGGTCCTAAACATAACAGCAGATCCAAAGCTAAACACAACTTCATCAGGAAACACTCACAGTTTGACAATTCTGAATGTTCACCGATCAGATGAAGGACAATACAGATGTGTGGCTAACAACAGTGTTAATTCCACCACCTCAGAGGCAGGGACCCTAATAGTGCACTGTAAGTAGTTTAGGCCCTGTCAATACACTAACGTTGGTATTTAATCTTAAACGGGTTTTAAAACCATATTTTTAAACTGTTTTCCGCCGTCCACTCCCACGCGTTTTGATTCATTTTTCTCGTATCCACAAGATAACGATAATAAAGGCTAGTACCTTGTTTAGGCTCGTCTACACATACTTAACCTGTGATCTGTCCTAATTTTAGGCACTAATCAAAACGAAAAAATAGCCTGATAGGAGGCTTATTTTGGCTCCAATTTACACAACGGGAGCGTTTCAACCTTTGATCAAAAGCCTTTTTTAGTTTTATGAGTCGGATTGTTTGTTAAATAGAGGAGGCCATGGATTAAATCATTAGTTTTAGCCTGTAACTCTATTTTCCAAGACCGCCATTGTAACTCAGTTTCTACAGCTCCACTGCGCATAGCCATATTTTGTCCAGGAAAGTAGCTAGCATCAGGCGAACCGAGGCACTTGTCCGGTAAAACTAAAATTTGGAATACAAGTACAAGCTTTGCATCTTTCTTGTAAGAAGCTGTCATAAGAAAAATGAAAGAGGAAGAAATTAACTGAACTGAGGAAGAATATTGAAGGCTCAGATTAACAATTTGGCCATGTCAAAAGCAAAGAAACTAATGGTTAAATTTTGAGGACGAAAATTATCGTTGTGAACGTATTGATCGTTTGAATTGTAATTATTGTAACATCATTGTATTTTTGTATTTGTATCCTTCCAGATGCACCTGAGTTCACCAAGCAACCGACCAATATGGTGAAAATAGAAAAAGAAAACGTTGTCTTTAACTGTACAGTAGATGGAAATCCTCAACCCAGCGTTGAATGGACAAAAGATAATGTGGTCCTAAACATAGCAGCAGATCCAAAGCTAAGCACAACTTCATCAGGAGACACTCACACTTTGACAATTCAGAATGTTCACCGATCAGATGAAGGACAATACAGATGTGTGGCTAACAACAGTGTTAATTCGACCACTTCAGAGTCAGGGAGCCTAACAGTGCACTGTAAGTAGTTTAGGCCTTGTCAATACATTAACGTTGGTATTTATTCTTAAACGGGTTTTAAAACCATATTTTTTAAATGTTTTCGGCCGTCCACTCCCACGCGCTTTGATTCATTTTTCTCGAATCCACAAGATAACGATAATAAAGGCTAGTACTTTGTTTAGGCTCGTCTACGCATACGTGACCTGTGATCTGTCCCAATGTTAGGCACCAATGCAAACGAAAAAAGAGCCTGATAGCAGGCTTATTTTCGCTCCAATTTACACAACGGGAGCGTCTCAACGTTTGATCAAAAGCTTTTCTTAGCTTTATGAGTCGCATTGTTTGTTGAAAAGAGGAAGCCATGGATTAAATCATTACTTATAGCCAGTAAATCTATTTTCCATGACCGCCATTGTAGCTCAGTTGATAGAGCTCCACTGCGCAGAGCCAGAATTTGTTCAGGGAAGTAGCTAGCATCAGGCGACCCGAAGCACTTGTCCGGTAAAACTAAAATTTGGAATACTAGTACAAGCTTTGCATCTTCCTTGTAAGAGGCTGTCATAAGAAAAATGAAAGAGGAAGAAATTAACTGAACTGAGCAAAAAACTTGAAGGCTTAGATTAACAATTTGGCCATGTCAAAAGCAAAGAAACTAATGGTTATTTTTTGAGCATGAAAATTCCCGTCGGAACTTAACGTATTGATCGTTTGAATTGTAATTATTGTAACATCATTGTATTTTTGTATTTGTATCCTTCCAGATGCACCTGAGTTCACCAAGCAACCGACCAATATGGTGGAAATAGAAAAAGAAAACGTTGTCTTTAACTGTACAGTAGATGGAAATCCTCAACCCAGCGTTGAATGGAAAAAAAATAATGTGGTCCTAAACATAGCAGCAGATCCAAAGCTAAGCACAACTTCATCAGGAAACACTCACAGTTTGACAATTCAGAATGTTCACCGATCAGATGAAGGACAATACACATGTGTGGCTAACAACAGTGTTAATTCGACCACTTCAGAGGCAGGGACCCTAACAGTGCACTGTAAGTAGTTTAGGCCTTGTCAATACACTAACGTTGGTATTTATTCTTAAACGGGTTTTAAAACCATATTTTTAAAATGTTTTCGGCCGTCCACTCCCACGCGCTTTGATTAATTTTTTTCGAATCCACAAGATAACGATAATAAAGGCTAGTACTTTGTTTAGGCTCGTCTACGCATACGTGACCTGTGATCTGTCCCAATGTTAGGCACCAATCCAAACGAAAAAAGAGCCTGATAGCAGGCTTATTTTCGCTCCAATTTACACAACGGGAGCGTCTCAACGTTTCATCAAAAGTTTTTCTTAGCTTTATGAGTCGAATTGTTTGTTAAATAGAGGAAGCCATGCATTAAATCATTAGTTATAGCCAGTAACTCTATTTTCACGACCGCCATTGTAGCTCAGTTGCTAGAGCTCCACTGCGCATAGCCATATTTTGTTCAGGGAAGTAGCTAGCATCAGGCGAACCGAGGCACTTGTCCGGGAAAACTAAAATTTGGAATACTAGTACAAGCTTTGCATCTTTCTTGTAAGAAGCTGTCATAAGAAAAATGAAAGAGGAAGAAATTAACTGAACTGAGGAAGAATATTGAAGGCTCAGATTAACAATTTTGCCATGTCAAAAGCAAAGAAACTAATGGTTAAATTTTGAGGACGAAAATTATCGTTGTGAACGTATTGATCGTTTGAATTGTAATTATTGTAACATCATTGTATTTTTGTATTTGTACCCTTCCAGATGCACCTGAGTTCACCAAGCAACCGACCAATATGGTGAAAATAGAAAAAGAAAACGTTGTCTTTAACTGTACAGTAGATGGAAATCCTCAACCCAGCGTTGAATGGACAAAAGATAATGTGGTCCTAAACATAGCAGCAGATCCAAAGCTAAGCACAACTTCATCAGGAGACACTCACACTTTGATAATTCAGAATGTTCACCGATCAGATGAAGGACAATACAGATGTGTGGCTAACAACAGTGTTAATTCCACCACTTCAGAGGCAGGGACCCTAACAGTGCACTGTAAGTAGTTTAGGCCTTGTCAATACACTAACGTTGGTATTTATTCTTAAACGGGTTTTAAAACCACATTTTTAAAATGTTTTCGGCCGTCCACTCCCACGCGCTTTGATTCATTTTTTTCGAATCCACAAGATAACGATAATAAAGGCTAGTACTTTGTTTAGGTTCGTCTACGCATAGGTGACCTGTGATCTGTCCCAATGTTAGGCACCAATCCAAACGAAAAAAGAGCCTGATAGCAGGCTTATTTTCGCTCCAATTTACACAACGGGAGCGTCTCAACGTTTCATCAAAAGCTTTTCTTAGCTTTATGAGTCGGATTGTTTGTTAAATAGAGGAAGCCATGGATTAAATCATTAGTTTTAGCCTGTAACTCTATTTTCCACGACCGCCATTGTAGCTCAGTTGCTAGAGCTCCACTGCGCAGAGCCAGAATTTGTTTACGGAAGTAGCTAGCATCAGGCGAACCGAGGCACTTGTCCGGTAAAACTAAAATTTGGAATACTAGTACAAGCTTTGCATCTTTCTTGTAAGAAGCTGTCATAAGAAAAATGAAAGAGGAAGAAATTAACTGAACTGAGGAAGAATCTTGAAGGCTCAGATTAACAATTTGGCCATGTCAAAAGCAAAGAAACTAATGGTTAAATTTTGAGGACGAAAATTATCGTTGTGAACATATTGATCGTTTGAATTGTAATTATTGTAACATCATTGTATTTTTGTATTTGTATCCTTCCAGATGCACCTGAGTTCACCAAGCAACCGACCAATATGGTGAAAATAGAAAAAGAAAACGTTGTCTTTAACTGTACAGTAGATGGAAATCCTCAACCCAGCGTTCAATGGACAAAAGATAATGTGGTTCTATACATAACAGCAGATCCAAAGCTAAGCACAACTTCATCAGGAAACACTCACAGTTTGACAATTCAGAATGTTCACCGATCAGGTGAGGGACAATACAGATGTGTGGCTAACAACAGTGTTAATTCCACCACTTCAGAGGCAGGGACTCTAACAGTGCACTGTAAGTACTTTAGTCCCTGTCAATACACTAACGTTGGTATTTATTCTTAAACGGGTTTTAAAACCATATTTTTAAAATGTTTTCGGCCGTCCACTCCCTCGCGCTTTCATTCATTTTTCTCATATCCACAAGAAAACGATAATAAAGGCTAGTACTTTGTTTAGATTCGTCTACACATACGTAACCTGTGATCTGTCCCAATTTTAGGTGCCAATCAAAACGATAAAAGATTGGCAGGCTTATTTTGGCTCCAATTTACACAACTGGAGCGTCTCAACCTTTGATCAAAAGCCTTTCTTAGTTTTAAGAGTCGGATTGTTTGTTCAATAGAGGAGGCCATGGATTAAATCATTAGTTATAGCCTGCAAATCTATTTTCCACGACGCCAGTGTAACTCAGTTGCTAGTGCTCCACTGCGCAGAGCCAGAATTTGTTCAGGGAAGTACCTAGCATCAGGCGAACCGAGGCACTTGTCCGGTAATACTAAAACTTGGAATACTAGTACAAGCTTTACATCTGTCTTGTAAGAGGCTGTCATAAGAAAAATGAAGAAGGAAGAAATTAACTGAACTGAGGAAGAAACTTGAAAGCTCAGATTAACAATTTGGTCATGTCAAAAGCAAAGAAACTAATGGTTAAATTTTGAGGATGAAAATTATCGTTGTGAACGTATTGATCGTTTGTAACATCATCATCATATTGTAACATCATTGTATTTTTATATTTGTACCCTTCCAGATGCACCAGAGTTCACCAAGCAACCGACAAATATGGTGAAAATAGAAAAGGAAAACATTGTCTTTAACTGTACGGTAGATGGAAATCCTCAACCCAGCGTTGAATGGACAAAAGATAATGTGGTTCTAAACATAACAGCACATCCAAAGCTAAGCACAACTTCATCAGGAAACACTCACAGTTTGACAATTCAGAATGTTCACCGATCAGATGAGGGACAATACAGATGTGTGGCTAACAACAGTGTTAATTCCACCACTTCAGAGGCAGGGAACCTAACAGTGCACTGTAAGTAGTTTAGGCCCTGTCAATACACTGACGTAGGTATCTATTCTTAAACGGGTTTTAAAACCATATTTTTGAAATGTTTTCGGCCATCCACTCCTATGCGTTTTCATTCATTTTTCTCGTATCCACAAGAAAACGATAATAAAGGCTAGTACTTTGTTTAGGCTCGTCTACACATACGTAAGCTGAGATATGTAGCAAATTGTAGGCACCAATCAAAACGGAAAAAGAGCCTGATAGCAGGCTTATTTTGGCTCCAATTTACACAACGGGAGCGTCTCAACCTTTGATCAAAAGTCTTTCTTAGTTTTATGAGTCGGATTGTTTGCATGGATTAAATCATTAGTTATAGCCTGTAACTCTATTTTCCACGACCGCCATTGTAGCTCAGTTTCTAGAGCTCCACTGCGCATAGCCATATTTTGTCCAGGAAAGTAGCTAGCATCAGGCGAACCAAGGCACTTGTCCGGTTAAAGTAACATTTGGAATACTAGTACAAGCTTCGCATCTGTCTTGTAAGAGGCTGTCATAAGAAAAATGAAAGAGGAAGACATTAACTGAACTGAGGAAGAAACTTGAAGGCTTAGAATAACAATTTGGCCATGTCAAAAGCAAAGAAACTAATGGTTAAATTTTGAGGATGAAAATTATCGTTGTGAACGTATTGATCGTTTGAATTGTAATTATTGTAACATCATTGTATTTTTGTATTTGTATCCTTCCAGATGCACCTGAGTTCACCACGCAACCGACAAATATGGTGAAAATAGAAAAAGAAAACGTTGTCTTTAACTGTACAGTAGATGGAAATCCTCAACCCAGCGTTGAATGGACAAAAGATAATGTGGTTCTAAACATAACAGCACATCCAAAGCTAAGCACAACTTCATCAGGAAACACTCACAGTTTGACAATTCAGAATGTTCACCGATCAGATGAGGGACAATACAGATGTGTGGCTAACAACAGTGTTAATTTCACCACTTCAGAGGCAGGGACCCTAACAGTGCACTGTAAGTAGTTTAGGCCCTGTCAATACACTGACGTAGGTATCTATTCTTAAACGGGTTTTAAAACCATATTTTTTAAATGTTTTCGGCCATCCACTCCTATGCGTTTTTATTCATTTTTCTCGTATCCACAAGAAAACGATAATAAAGGCTAGTACTTTGTTTAGGCTCGTCTACACATACGTAAGCTGAGATATGTAGCAAATTGTAGGCACCAATCAAAACGGAAAAAGAGCCTGATAGCAGGCTTATTTTGGCTCCAATTTACACAACGGGAGCGTCTCAACCTTTGATCAAAAGTCTTTCTTAGTTTTATGAGTCGGATTGTTTGCATGGATTAAATCATTAGTTATAGCCTGTAACTCTATTTTCCACGACCGCCATTGTAGCTCAGTTTCTAGAGCTCCACTGCGCATAGCCATATTTTGTCCAGGAAAGTAGCTAGCATCAGGCGAACCAAGGCACTTGTCCGGTTAAAGTAACATTTGGAATACTAGTACAAGCTTCGCATCTGTCTTGTAAGAGGCTGTCATAAGAAAAATGAAAGAGGAAGACATTAACTGAACTGAGGAAGAAACTTGAAGGCTTAGAATAACAATTTGGCCATGTCAAAAGCAAAGAAACTAATGGTTAAATTTTGAGGATGAAAATTATCGTTGTGAACGTATTGATCGTTTGAATTGTAATTATTGTAACATCATTGTATTTTTGTATTTGTATCCTTCCAGATGCACCTGAGTTCACCACGCAACCGACAAATATGGTGAAAATAGAAAAAGAAAACGTTGTCTTTAACTGTACAGTAGATGGAAATCCTCAACCCAGCGTTGAATGGACAAAAGATAATGTGGTTCTAAACATAACAGCACATCCAAAGCTAAGCACAACTTCATCAGGAAACACTCACAGTTTGACAATTCAGAATGTTCACCGATCAGATGGAGGACAATACAGATGTGTGGCTAACAACAGTGTTAATTCCACCACTTCAGAGGCAGGGAACCTAACAGTGCACTGTAAGTAGTTTAGGCCCTGTTAATACACTAACGTTGGTATTTATTCTCAAACGGGTTTTAAAACCATATTTTTAAAATGTTTTCGGCCGTCAACTTCTATGCCCTTTCATTCATTTTTCTCGTATCCACAAGAAAACGATAATAAAGGCTAGTACTTTGTTTAGGCTGGTCTACACATACGTAACCTGTGATCTGTCCCAATTTTAGGTACCAATCAGAACGAAAAAAGAGCCTGATAGCAGGCTTAATTTGGCTCCAATTTACACAACGGGAGCGTCTCAATCTTTGATCAAAAGCCTTTCTTAGTTTTATGAGTCGGATTGTTTGCATGGCAGTTGCAGTAAATATAGTTATTTAATCTCACCATAAACAGCAATGAGACTACAGTAACATAGAACAGTAAAGCACAGAACATACCAACATACCATAGAGGTAATTACATGTTGCATTGTCATAGATTGGTTTTCAATCGAATGTCATAAAAGCAAAACCATAGTAGTTACTTTGGCCAATCACAACACACACAGTCAATCCAATGAAGCAATCAGAACTTGAAGCAATTACAGATAGCCAGGACGAAGCATGGGAAAATGTGTGTCAGTAAGTCATAACAACAACAACAGCGACCTTTATTCATGTGTCAAATCTAAAATAGCACTTATACAACCACTAACTTGGGACACTAAATACTACCTCATGATTGGTTTTGGATTTACTTTTGATTAGTTGAGAAGATGGAGTAACATAATACTATATATTAGGATACAAATCATGAGAATTATGATCTATGTGCTTGCTTGTACATTGATATTCTGAGGAGATTTGAGGTGCTGATCAACGTTCCAATAATTAACATCAAGCAGTAATTTTGATCATGTGTTTACCAATGTAGCAGTTACACATCACACTGGTTATTGATAACAGTATAATGTTTTTTTTCCTAATAAAATGTTTTTATTCAAATTGTAAACAGAAATTGTTCCTACGAAACCATTTGTATACAGCTTATTGAACTATTTTACAAGGGATGGCAAAAAATCAATTTGTAATGTATATTTCACTCACTGGTCATTGACAAATAATGCTAACATCATGTAAATGATGTATATTTGTGAAAGAAATTCCACCTGTGTGATCTGTTGTTTTTATCATACATGCACCAGATGCACTTGAAAGATGTTGACACCATGCATACAGTATAAAAGCTGAAAGGGTACTCAGATATAAATGTCATGGTAAGGGGCCACCGCAATTCTATCACTGTTCTGTGATATTTTCAGAGGGTTGAATTTTGTACAACAAAGCACCCGGATCGATACCATTTTCTTGGAAATATAATTTAGGATATCCGTTATCTCGCTTTAATACATCTTAGGCATTCAAACATATTTAACCTTTAACCTGTAGGCCAAGGTTGTCTTGATAACAATCCCTAGCTTCGCAAGCCATCCATCCAACCTTTTGCTCACTCCTCCAAGTGCACCAACAACTATCGGTACCACTTCTACCTGTCTGATCCCCCAAATAGTCTTAATTTCTCTCTTTAGCTCTTGGTATTTCTCAAGCTTTTCACTTTCTTTCTCATGCACCCTGTGGTCCCACGATGACGCAATATCCACAATAATTGCCTTGTTATTTTCCTTTTCTACAACAACAATGTCTGGTTTTCTGGCTGCGATAATATGGTCGCACTGAATGGTCATGCCCCACAAAATCTTATAACTTTCATTTTCCACAACCCTTTCTGGTTGGTGTTCATACCATTTCATTTCTCACTTCTGTTTATATCGTACTTACAACAGAGTTTCCAGTGCACCAATCTGGCAATATTGTTGTGCCTTCTCTTCTACTCTTTCTGCGCCAGTTTGTTACATTCGCTAAAAATGTGGTTTATTGTTTCACCCTTCTCACCACACAATCTACAACGTGGGGAATCCACTGACTTGTCGATGTTGAACTTGACATGATTCGTTCTCAATGCCTGTTCCTGGGCTGCGAAAATAAGTGCTTCAGTTCCGATTTTTAAGTCACTTTTTCTAGTCCATTCTCAGATCTTATCTTTGTCAACTGTCTCGGGCATATCACGCAAGAATTGGCCATGCATTTTTTTCTCTTTCCATGTATTCAAGGTAGCATTCTGTCTTTCTTGTTTAAAGTCTCTCTTTTCCTTCGTTTCATCACCGTTCAAGATTCCTATCCCCCTTACTCCTACCAACAACCTCTCATTTGAATTCCTTAGACATTCCAGACATTCCATTGTCCAACTATGTGGCACCACATCACAAGCCTTACGGTAATCGATTCATAACATGGCGAGGTTCGTGCGTCTTCTTTTGCAATCCTTAAGAATCGCCTTATCAATCAGCAATTGATCTTTAGTCCCCATACTTCTTCTCTTACACCCCTTCTGCTCTTCAGGTAGTATCTCCTCCAGGTGCTCATACATCGCCTCAGCAATGACTCCTGTCATTAGTTTCCACATAAGGGGAAGGCAAGAGATAGGTCTAAAGTTATCAACTGCATTGCCTTTACTGGGATCTTTCGGACATAAAATTGTTCTCCCAAAGGTTAGTCATTCCGGCAACCTCTCTTCTCCATCCAAGATGTTATTTAACTGTTCAGCAATTCTTCTATGAAGGGCCCTAAACTTTTTTAACCAGAAACCTTGCACACCATCCCTGCCAGGGGCTTTCCAGCTTGGCATCTTTCTACAATGGGTAGGTATCATCTCAGATATTATTTCCAGTTCTCTTTGTTGGTTATTCCTAATGTCATTATTATTTATATTAATATATTTATATTTTATATTTATATTTTATATTTATATTTATATTTTAACTAGGGTTTTTTAAATATTTTGTAAACATTGTAAATTAATGGTTGATGATTTAATTAAGGAGAAATAAAGGATTATTTGTATTATAATAGTCTCAACAAAATATACAGTTTCTGATTGGTCAATGACGAATGCATAAATAGATTATAGAGTGCAAATTAGGTTATATTATAAAGTGCAATACGAAAGTTGCGCGAAAGTGAAAGTTGAAAGTCGCGCGCAGTGTACCGTGACGGCCTCACCAAAATTTTGTTGAGAATATTATAAACAAGAAATCGTATGAACTACTCGTGCATTTCGTGATTTATGGGCACTCGTGATGTTTTGAAAGTTCTCAAATTGCACTCGCCGAAGCGGCTCGTGCAATTTGAGAACTTTCAAAACATCACTCGTGCCCATAAATCATGAAATGCACCCGTGTACGATTTCCTATACTTATTATTATTATTATTATTATTATTATTATTATTATTATTATGTATGCCAGCAGGGTTTTGGAAGTCGAAAAAGCAAGATTTACCCCACTAGTTTTTACAAGCACTGGAGGTATGGGAGACGAATGCAAGCGATTTCACAGTAGACTCGCAGAACTTATCGATATTAAAAAAGGGGAAGACTATAGTACAACTATAGCATGGATTCGCTCAAAGGTTTCATTCGCCTTACTGCGGTCTGCTCTGCTCTGTCTGAGGGGATCTCGATCCACAAGACACGCTCCTTTGAACTTACACTGACTTTGACATTGATAAAAAACTCGCGGGAATTAGGAACTAAATTTTTATATAATTTCTCAGCCAGTCTTTTTTTTATTTTTTTTTATTTTTTAATTGATAATTATTATTATTATTATTATTATTATTATTATTATTATTATATCTCCTTTAACTTTATGCCACATTACAACATAGTAGCCGAGCCCATTCCTTGGACCTAGGGCTAAAATGAGGTAGAAGTCTACTTGATGGAGAGTGCCTTTCTTAGGATGTGTGACGTTCCTAGTAGTGTAATCTTCTGTAGTTCAGTAATTTTGACGTTACCCAGGATTTGTTTTTAAATAAATTTAACAAACAATTAACTTTATTAAATTTTTTTTAAAATAATTACAATTATTAACCTACTAAAATGCTAAAAATATTCATAATTACAATCCATAAAATATCGTAAAAGTATTACCAAAAAAATATTTCAATAATTACAATCCATAAATTATCGTTAAAGTGTTACTATTTCTCCAAGCCCTGTTTTATTAGTCCCAGTGCTCCAATCACAACTGGGATCGTTGTGGCCTTCATCCCACACATTCGTTCAATCTCGATTTCGAGATCTTTATATTTTGAGAGCTTTTCGGTAACTTTAACTGAGGTGTTATTTTCAGTGGGTATGGACATATTATTAATAATAATAATAATAATAATAATAATAATAATAATAATATTATTATTATTATTATTATTATTATTATTATTATTATTATATCTCCTTTAACTTTATGCCACATTACAACATAGTAGCCGAGCCCATTCCTTGGGCCTTGGGCTAAAATGAGGTAGAAGTCTACTTGATGGAGAGTGCCTTTCTTAGGATGTGTGATGTTCCTAGTAGTGTAATCTTCTGTAGTTCAGTAATTTTATTATTATTATTATTATTATTATTATTATTATTATTATTATTATTCATACCATGTCATGGATCAGGGCGAGAGTATCCTTTGCACTGCTGAGATCAGCATTACTTTGCCTAAGAGGTTCGCGAGTTTCTAAGAGAGTCAATTTAGAATTGCTTGGCATTGATTATTATTATTATTATTATTATCATGTGTTCTCTATATAATTATGTGTTCTCCATGGGGGCCGGGTCCAAACCATGGACCTAGGGCACCCATGAGGCGCTGTGTGGAGGCCACACTACTTAGCATTGCAGAGAAAGGGTCTTGCGCAGGATGTTGGCTGTCCCAAGTAGTGCGGTTTTCTGAATTTCGCAGAGGTTGATGTTGCCAGGGATGCTAGTGACTATTTTTTCTATGCCTCTCTTGATCATCCCCAGTGCACCTACTACCACAGGAATGGTTTGAGTTTTCGTCTGCCACATTCTTGCTATCTCAAGTTCTAGGTCTTTGTATTTGGATGTTTTCTCAGAGACTTTGGTGGAGATGTTTTTGTCAGAGGGAATGGCTACATCGATAAGTGTGCATATCTTGTCCTTGTTGTTCTTGATGATTATGTCAGGGCGATGATGATGATTATTATTATTATTATTATTATTATTATTATTTGTTCCTTTAAGGCTCGGGCACGATGTTCTGTCTGGTTGATATTCCCTGGAAGCGGGTTCCAACATGTCACCATAGGTTCCAAGACTTTTCTTTCTTTCCTCTTACAAGAACAGCACCTTTCTCAGGATCTTTGCTGTACCCAACGATGCTGTTTTCTGAATAGTTTCCATTCTTATGGTTTCACCAATTATGGTTATATTTTTAAATTGTGAATAAAGTTTTTATTGTTTTTATTATTGTTATTATTATTATTATTATTATTATTATTATTATTATTTTACGCAAAGGACACGCAAATATTCATTAATAAGGCATTGAGAACACTACATTTTTTTTTATTTTTATTTCTTTTGTAATTTTCTTTTGTAATTTTTGTTTTAAAGGTAGACATTATATTTTTTTCAATATCACATACAAATATAAGTGTAATTTAGCAACTGCATTTTTTTGAATTGTTTGTACAGTAGGCCATTGCTTTTTGCAATCTGTGAATAAAACAATTGCCAATATGTGAAAGAGTTAGGTGAGCTACAATATTTTTAACTTTTAAATTCTATCATTTGTGCAATTGAATGCTGTATTCTATAGAACTGTGTATAACGAATTTCATTGCTATTATTATTAAAATGTTGTAAAAAAAATTATTATTATTATTATTATTATTATTATTATTATTATTATTATTTTATTGGCATACTACTCAGCAAAGTTAAGTTCTTATAGCAGCTGGTAAAGTAATGGTTCAAATGGGGTCACAAAGCGACGGTTGTTTCAAAACTGGCATTGAGTTGCCTTCGTTTTCGTTAACCAAGGTCTTAAAACTACATGCATGCCGACCGTGAGCAACATACGACTCATTCCATCTAAATTACCACCTACAAATTTCTATCAGAATAAATACGATATCTGTTCTTTTGGAAAGAAAAGTGCGATACGCCACTTTTCTAATTATTATTAATCATTTGGCTAAGCATGTTTTGTAACATTATCTTTGTCCCTATATTTAATTTTAGAGCATTGTAATGACGACAAAAGAAACATATAAACGTTATTATTGTATGATCTTAACTGAATGTGAATGTTATTTTATTGATTGATAATATTGCTGTTTTTATTTAGACACTGATAACTGTTCGCCCAACCCATGTTTAAACAATGGAACATGTACAGAAGAAGTGAATGACTACACCTGCACATGCGCACCTGGGTATGAAGGGAAGAACTGTAGCATCGGTAAGTTGTCATGAACAACCATCTTATTGTGCATACTTTAATATTGAATAAAGATGACGCATGTTTAGACAAATGACGATGTGATCAAACGATCAAACGAAGTCGCAATTCGCTGCAAGTTTGACAACAAGCATTAAGCATCACCGTTACGTTAACGAAGGAATTAAAACTAATGTTTGAACTTTTTTAGGGGGGTAGGTGAATGCTGACCGTGAGCAGTCGACGATATTTGGCATCGCGTTTACCTCCAACAAATCTTAATGAAAATAAATACAAAATATGTTCCTTTCGAATGAAAACTGCGCATGCGCTATTCAGTAGGGAAACACTATTTGGAACAACATCTTGATTTGTGTATTTAATTCGATTTTAGTGCTACATAATAGAGGAAAAACGCTGTTAGCTCATTACAGCAAAGTGAATGTTATTCTATTGATTGATAATATTGTGCTTTCTATTTAGACGCCGATGACTGTTCGTCCATCCCGTGTGTAAACAATGGAACATGTACAGACAAAGTGAATGACTACAATTGCACATGCGTACCTGGGTATGAAGGGAAGAACTGTAGCATCGGTAAGTTGTCATGAACAGCCATCTTATTATGCATTCTTTAATACTGAAGGAAGATGACACAGGTTTTACCAAATGATAATGTGAACAAACGGAGCCCAATAAAACGGAGTCGCAAATCGACCAAGTTTCAAAACAAGCTTTGAGGGTATTATAACCTTTACGTTAACGAAAGTATTAAAACTAATAAGTTAAAACATTTTTGGGTACATGAGTGAGAACCGTGAGCAATAGACGATATCTGGCATCGCGTTTACCTTCAACCAATCTTAATGAAAACAAATACGAAACATGTTCCTTTCGAAGGAAAACTGCGATTCGCCACTTTTCAAATCAAGTTGGCAAGCATTAATTGGAACGTCTTGGTCTCTGTATTTGATTTTCGTACTACTCAATGAGGAAAAAACACTGTTAGCTTATAACAGCAAAGTGAATGTTATTCTATTGATTTACAATATCGTGGTTTCTATTAAGACACTGATGACTGTTCCAACAACCCGTGTTTAAACAATGGAACATGTACAGACAAAGTGAATGACTACAATTGCACATGCGTACCTGGGTATGAAGGGAAGAACTGCAGCATCGGTAAGTTGTCATGAACAGCCATCTTATTATGCATTCTTTAATATTGAGGGAAGATGACACAGGTTTTGGCAAATGATAATGTGATCAACGGAGCCCAATAAAACGGAGTCGCAAATCGATGCAAGTTTCAAAACAAGCTTTGAGGGTAACCTTTACGTTAACGAAAGTATTAAAACTAATAAGTTAAAACATTTTTAGGTACATGAGTGAGAACCGTGAGCAATAGACAGTACCTGGCATCGCGTTTACCTTTAACCAATCTTAATGAAAACAAATACGAAACATGTTCCTTTCGAAGGAAAACTGCGATTCGCCACTTTTCAAATCAAGTTGGCAAGCATTAATTGGAACAACGTATTGGTCTCTGTATTTGATTTTCGTACTACTTAATGAAGAAAAAACACTGTTAGCTTATAACAGCAAAGTGAATGTTATTCCATTGATTGACAATATCGTGGTTTCTATTAAGACACTGATGACTGTTCCAACAACCCGTGTTTAAACAATGGAACATGTACAGACAAAGTGAATGACTACAGTTGCACATGCGTACCTGGCTTCGAAGGGAAGAACTGTAGCGTCGGTAAGTTGCCATGAGAAGCCATATTATTGCCCATACTTTAATATTGAATGAAGATAGCGCAGGTTTTGGAAATGACAATGTGATCAAACGATCAAACGGAGTCGCAATTAATCTACGTCGCAAATCGAAGCAATTTGCAAACCAAGAATTGATCTGCGTTATCGTTAACTTTGGAACAACTTTGTGGTCTCTGAATTCGAAATTAGTGCTATTTAATAAGGAAAAAAACCATATCCACAAAGTCAATTTGTTACTCTAGCTGTTAGATGGTTACAGCGAAGTGAAACTGGTATCCTATTGATTGATAATTTCGTGGTTTCTATGTAGACACTGATGACTGTTCGTCCAACCCGTGTCTAAACAATGGAACATGTACAGACAAAGTGAATGACTACACTTGCATATGCGTACCTGGGTATAAAGGAAAAAACTGCAGCGGTGGTAAGTTGTCATGAGCAGCTATCTTAATATGCCTGCTTTACTATTGAGGAAAGATGACGCAGGTTTTAGAAATTAAAATGTTATAAAAACGTTAAAATGGAGTCACAAAGCGACGGTTGTTTCAAAACTGGCATTGAGTTGCCTTCGTTTTCGTTAACCAAGGTCTTAAAACTACATGCATGCCGACCGTGAGCAACATACGACTCATTCCATCTAAATTACCACCTACAAATTTCTATCAGAATAAATACGATATCTGTTCTTTTGGAAAGAAAAGTGCGATACGCCACTTTTCTAATTATTAATCATTTGGCTAAGCATCTTTTGTAACATTATCTTTGTCCCTTTATTTAATTTTAGAGCATTGCAATGACGACAAAAGAAACATATAAACGTTATTATTGCATGATCTTAACTGAATGTGAATGTTATTTTATTGATTGATAATATTGCTGTTTTTATTTAGACACTGATAACTGTTCGCCCAACCCATGTTTAAACAATGGAACATGTACAGACGAAGTGAATGACTACACCTGCACATGCGCACCTGGGTATGAAGGGAAGAACTGTAGCATCGGTAAGTTGTCATGAACAACCATCTTATTGTGCATACTTTAATATTGAATAAAGATGACGCATGTTTAGACAAATGACGATGTTATCAAACGATCAAACGAATTCGCAATTCGGTGCAAGTTTGACAACAAGCATTAAGCATCACCGTTACGTTAACGAAGGAATTAAAACTAATAAGTCTAAACATTTTTAGGAGGGCAAGTAAATGCTGACCGTGAGCAATCGACGATATGTGGCATCGCGTTTACCTCCAACCAATCTTAATGAAAATAAATAAAAAATATGTTCCTTTCGAAGGAAAACTGCGCATGCGCTTTTCAGTAGGGAAACATTATTTGGAACAACATCTTGATTTGTGTATTTAATTCGATTTTAGTGCTACATAATGGAAGAAAAACGCTGTTAGCTCATTACAGCAAAGTGAATGTTTAATATTCTATTGATTGATAATATTGTGCTTTCTATTTAGACGCCGATGACTGTTCGTCCATCCCGTGTGTAAACAATGGAACATGTACAGACAAAGTGAATGACTACAATTGCACATGCGTACCTGGGTATGAAGGGAAGAACTGTAGCATCGGTAAGTTGTCATGAACAGCCATCTTATTATGCATTCTTTAATACTGAAGGAAGATGACACAGGTTTTACCAAATGATAATGTGAACAAACGGAGCCCAATAAAACGGAGTCGCAAATCGATGCAAGTTTCAAAACAAGCTTTGAGGGTAATCTTTACGTTAACGAAAGTATTAAAACTAATAAGTTAAAACATTTTTAGGTACATGAGTGAGAACCGTGAGCAATAGACAATATCTGGCATCGCGTTTACCTTTAACCAATCTTAATGAAAACAAATACGAAACATGTTCCTTTCGAAGGAAAACTGCGATTCGCCACTTTTCAAATCAAGTTGGCAAGCATTAATTGGAACAACGTCTTGGTCTCTGTATTTGATTTTCGTACTACTCAATGAAGAAAAAACACTGTTAGCTTATAACAGCAAAGTGAATGTTATTCCATTGATTGACAATATCGTGGTTTCTATTAAGACACTGATGACTGTTCCAACAACCCGTGTTTAAACAATGGAACATGTATAGACAAAGTGAATGACTACAATTGCACATGCGTACCTGGCTTCGAAGGGAAGAACTGTAGCGTCGGTAAGTTGCCATGAGAAGCCATATTATTGCCCATACTTTAATATTGAATGAAGATAACGCAGGTTTTGGAAATGACAATGTGATCAAACGATCAAACGGAGTCGCAATCAATCTACGTCGCAAATCGAAGCAATTTGCAAACCAAGAATTGATCTGCGTTATCGTTAACTTTGGAACAACTTTGTGGTCTCTGAATTCGAAATTAGTGCTATTTAATAAGGAAAAAAACCATATCCACAAAGTCAATTTGTTACTCTAGCTGTTAGATGGTTACAGCGAAGTGAAACTGGTATCCTATTGATTGATAATTTCGTGGTTTCTATGTAGACACTGATGACTGTTCGTCCAACCCGTGTCTAAACAATGGAACATGTACAGACAAAGTGAATGACTACACTTGCATATGCGTACCTGGGTATAAAGGAAAAAAACTGCAGCGGTGGTAAGTTGTCATGAGCAGCTATCTTAATATGCCTGCTTTACTATTGAGGAAAGATGACGCAGGTTTTGGAAATTAAAATGTTATAAAAACGTTCAAATGGAGTCACAAAGCGACGGTTGTTTAAAAACTGGCATTGAGTTGCCTTCGTTTTCGTTAACCAAGGTCTTAAAACTACATGCATGCCGACCGTGAGCAACATACGACTCATTCCATCTAAATTACCACCTACAAATTTCTATCAGAATAAATACGATATCTGTTCTTTTGGAAAGAAAAGTGCGATACGCCACTTTTCTAATTATTAATCATTTGGCTAAGCATCTTTTGTAACATTATCTTTGTCCCTTTATTTAATTTTAGAGCATTGCAATGACGACAAAAGAAACATATAAACGTTATTATTGCATGATCTTAACTGAATGTGAATGTTATTTTATTGATTGATAATATTGCTGTTTTTATTTAGACACTGATAACTGTTCGCCCAACCCATGTTTAAACAATGGAACATGTACAGACGAAGTGAATGACTACACCTGCACATGCGCACCTGGGTATGAAGGGAAGAACTGTAGCATCGGTAAGTTGTCATGAACAACCATCTTATTGTGCATACTTTAATATTGAATAAAGATGACGCATGTTTAGACAAATGACGATGTTATCAAACGATCAAACGAAGTCGCAATTCGGTGCAAGTTTGACAACAAGCATTAAGCATCACCGTTACGTTAACGAAGGAATTAAAACTAATAAGTCTAAACATTTTTAGGAGGGTAAGTAAATGCTGACCGTGAGCAATCGACGATATGTGGCATCGCGTTTACCTCCAACCAATCTTAATGAAAATAAATAAAAAATATGTTCCTTTCGAAGGAAAACTGCGCATGCGCTTTTCAGTAGAGAAACATTTGGAACAACATCTTGATTTGTGTATTTAATTCGATTTTAGTGCTACATAATGGAAGAAAAACGCTGTTAGCTCATTACAGCAAAGTGAATGTTTAATATTCTATTGATTGATAATATTGTGCTTTCTATTTAGACGCCGATGACTGTTCGTCCATCCCGTGTGTAAACAATGGAACATGTACAGACAAAGTGAATGACTACAATTGCACATGCGTACCTGGGTATGAAGGGAAGAACTGTAGCATCGGTAAGTTGTCATGAACAGCCATCTTATTATGCATTCTTTAATATTGAAGGAAGATGACACAGGTTTTGGCAAATGATAATGTGATCAAACGGAGCCCAATAAAACGGAGTCGCAAATCGATGCAAGTTTCAAAACAAGCTTTGAGGGTATTATAACCTTTACGTTAACGAAAGTATTAAAACTAAAAAGTTAAAACATTTTTGGGTACATGAGTGAGAACCGTGAGCAATAGACGATATCTGGCATTGCGTTTACCTTCAACCAATCTTAATGAAAACAAATACGAAACATGTTCCTTTCGAAGGAAAACTGCGATTCGCCACTTTTCAAATCAAGTTGGCAAGCATTAATTGGAACGTCTTGGTCTCTGTATTTGATTTTCGTACTACTCAATGAAGAAAAAACACTGTTAGCTTATAACAGCAAAGTGAATGTTATTCTATTGATTTACAATATCGTGGGGTCTATTAAGACACCGATGACTGTTCCAACAACCCGTGTTTAAACAATGGAACATGTACAGACAAAGTGAATGACTACAATTGCACATGCGTACCTGGGTATGAAGGGAAGAACTGCAGCATCGGTAAGTTGTCATGAACAGCCATCTTATTATGCATTCTTTAATATTGAAGGAAGATGACACAGGTTTTGGCAAATGATAATGTGATCAAACGGAGCCCAATAAAACGGAGTTGCAAATCGATGCAAGTTTCAAAACAAGCTTTGAGGGCAACCTTTACGTTAACGAAAGTATTAAAACTAATAAGTTAAAACATTTTTAGGTACATGAGTGAGAACCGTGAGCAATAGACAGTACCTGGCATCGCGTTTACCTTTAACCAATCTTAATGAAAACAAATACGAAACATGTTCCTTTCGAAGGAAAACTGCGATTCGCCACTTTTCAAATCAAGTTGGCAAGCATTAATTGGAACAACGTATTGGTCTCTGTATTTGATTTTCGTACTACTTAATGAAGAAAAAACACTGTTAGCTTATAACAGCAAAGTGAATGTTATTCCATTGATTGACAATATCGTGGTTTCTATTAAGACACTGATGACTGTTCCAACAACCCGTGTTTAAACAATGGAACATGTACAGACAAAGTGAATGACTACAGTTGCACATGCGTACCTGGCTTCGAAGGGAAGAACTGTAGCGTCGGTAAGTTGCCGTGAGAAGCCATATTATTGCCCATACTTTAATATTGAATGAAGATAGCGCAGGTTTTGGAAATGAGAATGTGATCAAACGATCAAACGGAGTCGCAATTAATCTACGTCGCAAATCGAAGCAATTTGCAAACCAAGAATTGATCTGCGTTATCGTTAACTTTGGAACAACTTTGTGGTCTCTGAATTCGAAATTAGTGCTATTTAATAAGGAAAAAAACCATATCCACAAAGTCAATTTGTTACTCTAGCTGTTAGATGGTTACAGCGAAGTGAAACTGGTATCCTATTGATTGATAATTTCGTGGTTTCTATGTAGACACTGATGACTGTTCGTCCAACCCGTGTCTAAACAATGGAACATGTAGAGACAAAGTGAATGACTACACTTGCATATGCGTACCTGGGTATAAAGGAAAAAACTGCAGCGGTGGTAAGTTGTCATGAGCAGCTATCTTAATATGCCTGCTTTACTATTGAGGAAAGATGACGCAGGTTTTGGAAATTAAAATGTTATAAAAACGTTCAAATGGAGTCACAAAGCGACGGTTGTTTAAAAACTGGCATTGAGTTGCCTTCGTTTTCGTTAACCAAGGTCTTAAAACTACATGCATGCCGACCGTGAGCAACATACGACTCATTCCATCTAAATTACCACCTACAAATTTCTATCAGAATAAATACGATATCTGTTCTTTTGGAAAGAAAAGTGCGATACGCCACTTTTCTAATTATTAATCATTTGGCTAAGCATCTTTTGTAACATTATCTTTGTCCCTTTATTTAATTTTAGAGCATTGCAATGACGACAAAAGAAACATATAAACGTTATTATTGCATGATCTTAACTGAATGTGAATGTTATTTTATTGATTGATAATATTGCTGTTTTTATTTAGACACTGATAACTGTTCGCCCAACCCATGTTTAAACAATGGAACATGTACAGACGAAGTGAATGACTACACCTGCACTTGCGCACCTGGGTATGAAGGGAAGAACTGTAGCATCGGTAAGTTGTCATGAACAACCATCTTATTGTGCATACTTTAATATTGAATAAAGATGACGCATGTTTAGACAAATGACGATGTTATCAAACGATCAAACGAATTCGCAATTCGGTGCAAGTTTGACAACAAGCATTAAGCATCACCGTTACGTTAACGAAGGAATTAAAACTAATAAGTCTAAACATTTTTAGGAGGGTAAGTAAATGCTGACCGTGAGCAATCGACGATATGTGGCATCGCGTTTACCTCCAACCAATCTTAATGAAAATAAATAAAAAATATGTTCCTTTCGAAGGAAAACTGCGCATGCGCTTTTCAGTAGGGAAACATTATTTGGAACAACATCTTGATTTGTGTATTTAATTCGATTTTAGTGCTACATAATGGAAGAAAAACGCTGTTAGCTCATTACAGCAAAGTGAATGTTTAATATTCTATTGATTGATAATATTGTGCTTTCTATTTAGACGCCGATGACTGTTCGTCCATCCCGTGTGTAAACAATGGAACATGTACAGACAAAGTGAATGACTACAATTGCACATGCGTACCTGGGTATGAAGGGAAGAACTGTAGCATCGGTAAGTTGTCATGAACAGCCATCTTATTATGCATTCTTTAATATTGAAGGAAGATGACACAGGTTTTACCAAATGATAATGTGAACAAACGGAGCCCAATAAAACGGAGTCGCAAATCGATGCAAGTTTCAAAACAAGCTTTGAGGGTAATCTTTACGTTAACGAAAGTATTAAAACTAATAAGTTAAAACATTTTTAGGTACATGAGTGAGAACCGTGAGCAATAGACAATATCTGGCATCGCGTTTACCTTTAACCAATCTTAATGAAAACAAATACGAAACATGTTCCTTTCGAAGGAAAACTGCGATTCGCCACTTTTCAAATCAAGTTGGCAAGCATTAATTGGAACAACGTCTTGGTCTCTGTATTTGATTTTCGTACTACTCAATGAAGAAAAAACACTGTTAGCTTATAACAGCAAAGTGAATGTTATTCCATTGATTGACAATATCGTGGTTTCTATTAAGACACTGATGACTGTTCCAACAACCCGTGTTTAAACAATGGAACATGTATAGACAAAGTGAATGACTACAATTGCACATGCGTACCTGGCTTCGAAGGGAAGAACTGTAGCGTCGGTAAGTTGCCATGAGAAGCCATATTATTGCCCATACTTTAATATTGAATGAAGATAACGCAGGTTTTGGAAATGACAATGTGATCAAACGATCAAACGGAGTCGCAATCAATCTACGTCGCAAATCGAAGCAATTTGCAAACCAAGAATTGATCTGCGTTATCGTTAACTTTGGAACAACTTTGTGGTCTCTGAATTCGAAATTAGTGCTATTTAATAAGGAAAAAAAACCATATCAACAAAGTCAATGTATTACTCTAGCTGTTAGATGGTTACAGCAAAGTGAAACTGGTATCCTATTGATTGATAATTTCGTGGTTTCTATGTAGACACTGATGACTGTTCGTCCAACCCGTGTCTAAACAATGGAACATGTACAGACAAAGTGAATGACTACACTTGCATATGCGTACCTGGGTATAAAGGAAAAAACTGCAGCGGTGGTAAGTTGTCATGAGCAGCTATCTTAATATGCCTGCTTTATTATTGAGGAAAGATGACGCAGGTTTTAGAAATTAAAATGTTATAAAAACGTTCAAATGGAGTCACAAAGCGACGGTTGTTTAAAAACTGGCATTGAGTTGCCTTCGTTTTCGTTAACCAAGGTCTTAAAACTACATGCATGCCGACCGTGAGCAACATACGACTCATTCCATCTAAATTACCACCTACAAATTTCTATCAGAATAAATACGATATCTGTTCTTTTGGAAAGAAAAGTGCGATACGCCACTTTTCTAATTATTAATCATTTGGCTAAGCATCTTTTGTAACATTATCTTTGTCCCTTTATTTAATTTTAGAGCATTGCAATGACGACAAAAGAAACATATAAACGTTATTATTGTATGATCTTAACTGAATGTGAATGTTATTTTATTGATTGATAATATTGCTGTTTTTATTTAGACACTGATAACTGTTCGCCCAAGCCATGTTTAAACAATGGAACATGTACAGACGAAGTGAATGACTACACCTGCACATGCGCACCTGGGTATGAAGGGAAGAACTGTAGCATCGGTAAGTTGTCATGAACAACCATCTTATTGTGCATACTTTAATATTGAATAAAGATGACGCATGTTTAGACAAATGACGATGTGATCAAACGATCAAACGAATTCGCAATTCGGTGCAAGTTTGACAACAAGCATTAAGCATCACCGTTACGTTAACGAAGGAATTAAAACTAATAAGTCTAAACATTTTTAGGAGGGTAAGTAAATGCTGACCGTGAGCAATCGACGATATGTGGCATCGCGTTTACCTCCAACCAATCTTAATGAAAATAAATAAAAAATATGTTCCTTTCGAAGGAAAACTGCGCATGCGCTTTTCAGTAGAGAAACATTTGGAACAACATCTTGATTTGTGTATTTAATTCGATTTTAGTGCTACATAATGGAAGAAAAACGCTGTTAGCTCATTACAGCAAAGTGAATGTTTAATATTCTATTGATTGATAATATTGTGCTTTCTAATTAGACGCCGATGACTGTTCGTCCATCCCGTGTGTAAACAATGGAACATGTACAGACAAAGTGAATGACTACAATTGCACATGCGTACCTGGCTTTGAAGGGAAGAACTGTAGCATCGGTAAGTTGTCATGAACAGCCATCTTATTATGCATTCTTTAATATTGAAGGAAGATGACACAGGTTTTACCAAATGATAATGTGAACAAACGGAGCCCAATAAAACGGAGTCGCAAATCGATGCAAGTTTCAAAACAAGCTTTGAGGGTAATCTTTACGTTAACGAAAGTATTAAAACTAATAAGTTAAAACATTTTTAGGTACATGAGTGACAACCGTGAGCAATAGACAATATCTGGCATCGCGTTTACCTTTAACCAATCTTAATGAAAACAAATACGAAACATGTTCCTTTCGAAGGAAAACTGCGATTCGCCACTTTTCAAATCAAGTTGGCAAGCATTAATTGGAACAACGTCTTGGTCTCTGTATTTGATTTTCGTACTACTCAATGAAGAAAAAACACTGTTAGCTTATAACAGCAAAGTGGATGTTATTCCATTGATTGACAATATCGTGGTTTCTATTAAGACACTGATGACTGTTCCAACAACCCGTGTTTAAACAATGGAACATGTATAGACAAAGTGAATGACTACAATTGCACATGCGTACCTGGCTTCGAAGGGAAGAACTGTAGCGTCGGTAAGTTGCCATGAGAAGCCATATTATTGCCCATACTTTAATATTGAATGAAGATAGCGCAGGTTTTGGAAATGACAATGTGATCAAACGATCAAACGGAGTCGCAATTAATCTACGTCGCAAATCGAAGCAATTTGCAAACCAAGAATTGATCTGCGTTATCGTTAACTTTGGAACAACTTTGTGGTCTCTGAATTCGAAATTAGTGCTATTTAATAAGGAAAAAAACCATATCCACAAAGTCAATTTGTTACTCTAGCTGTTAGATGGTTACAGCAAAGTGAAACTGGTATCCTATTGATTGATAATTTCGTGGTTTCTATGTAGACACTGATGACTGTTCGTCCAACCCGTGTCTAAACAATGGAACATGTACAGACAAAGTGAATGACTACACTTGCATATGCGTACCTGGGTATAAAGGAAAAAACTGCAGCGGTGGTAAGTTGTCATGAGCAGCTATCTTAATATGCCTGCTTTACTATTGAGGAAAGATGACGCAGGTTTTAGAAATTAAAATGTTATAAAAACGTTCAAATGGAGTCACAAAGCGACGGTTGTTTAAAAACTGGCATTGAGTTGCCTTCGTTTTCGTTAACCAAGGTCTTAAAACTACATGCATGCCGACCGTGAGCAACATACGACTCATTCCATCTAAATTACCACCTACAAATTTCTATCAGAATAAATACGATATCTGTTCTTTTGGAAAGAAAAGTGCGATACGCCACTTTTCTAATTATTAATCATTTGGCTAAGCATCTTTTGTAACATTATCTTTGTCCCTTTATTTAATTTTAGAGCATTGCAATGACGACAAAAGAAACATATAAACGTTATTATTGCATGATCTTAACTGAATGTGAATGTTATTTTATTGATTGATAATATTGCTGTTTTTATTTAGACACTGATAACTGTTCGCCCAAGCCATGTTTAAACAATGGAACATGTACAGACGAAGTGAATGACTACACCTGCACATGCGCACCTGGGTATGAAGGGAAGAACTGTAGCATCGGTAAGTTGTCATGAACAACCATCTTATTGTGCATACTTTAATATTGAATAAAGATGACGCATGTTTAGACAAATGACGATGTGATCAAACGATCAAACGAATTCGCAATTCGGTGCAAGTTTGACAACAAGCATTAAGCATCACCGTTACGTTAACGAAGGAATTAAAACTAATAAGTCTAAACATTTTTAGGAGGGGTAAGTAAATGCTGACCGTGAGCAATCGACGATATGTGGCATCGCGTTTACCTCCAACCAATCTTAATGAAAATAAATAAAAAATATGTTCCTTTCGAAGGAAAACTGCGCATGCGCTTTTCAGTAGAGAAACATTTGGAACAACATCTTGATTTGTGTATTTAATTCGATTTTAGTGCTACATAATGGAAGAAAAACGCTGTTAGCTCATTACAGCAAAGTGAATGTTTAATATTCTATTGATTGATAATATTGTGCTTTCTAATTAGACGCCGATGACTGTTCGTCCATCCCGTGTGTAAACAATGGAACATGTACAGACAAAGTGAATGACTACAATTGCACATGCGTACCTGGCTTTGAAGGGAAGAACTGTAGCATCGGTAAGTTGTCATGAACAGCCATCTTATTATGCATTCTTTAATATTGAAGGAAGATGACACAGGTTTTACCAAATGATAATGTGAACAAACGGAGCCCAATAAAACGGAGTCGCAAATCGATGCAAGTTTCAAAACAAGCTTTGAGGGTAATCTTTACGTTAACGAAAGTATTAAAACTAATAAGTTAAAACATTTTTAGGTACATGAGTGACAACCGTGAGCAATAGACAATATCTGGCATCGCGTTTACCTTTAACCAATCTTAATGAAAACAAATACGAAACATGTTCCTTTCGAAGGAAAACTGCGATTCGCCACTTTTCAAATCAAGTTGGCAAGCATTAATTGGAACAACGTCTTGGTCTCTGTATTTGATTTTCGTACTACTCAATGAAGAAAAAACACTGTTAGCTTATAACAGCAAAGTGAATGTTATTCCATTGATTGACAATATCGTGGTTTCTATTAAGACACTGATGACTGTTCCAACAACCCGTGTTTAAACAATGGAACATGTATAGACAAAGTGAATGACTACAATTGCACATGCGTACCTGGCTTCGAAGGGAAGAACTGTAGCGTCGGTAAGTTGCCATGAGAAGCCATATTATTGCCCATACTTTAATATTGAATGAAGATAGCGCAGGTTTTGGAAATGACAATGTGATCAAACGATCAAACGGAGTCGCAATTAATCTACGTCGCAAATCGAAGCAATTTGCAAACCAAGAATTGATCTGCGTTATCGTTAACTTTGGAACAACTTTGTGGTCTCTGAATTCGAAATTAGTGCTATTTAATAAGGAAAAAAAACCATATCCACAAAGTCAATTTGTTACTCTAGCTGTTAGATGGTTACAGCAAAGTGAAACTGGTATCCTATTGATTGATAATTTCGTGGTTTCTATGTAGACACTGATGACTGTTCGTCCAACCCGTGTCTAAACAATGGAACATGTACAGACAAAGTGAATGACTACACTTGCATATGCGTACCTGGGTATAAAGGAAAAAACTGCAGCGGTGGTAAGTTGTCATGAGCAGCTATCTTAATATGCCTGCTTTACTATTGAGGAAAGATGACGCAGGTTTTAGAAATTAAAATGTTATAAAAACGTTCAAATGGAGTCACAAAGCGACGGTTGTTTAAAAACTGGCATTGAGTTGCCTTCGTTTTTGTTAACCAAGGTCTTAAAACTACATGCATGCCGACCGTGAGCAACATACGACTCATTCCATCTAAATTACCACCTACAAATTTCTATCAGAATAAATACGATATCTGTTCTTTTGGAAAGAAAAGTGCGATACGCCACTTTTCTAATTATTAATCATTTGGCTAAGCATCTTTTGTAACATTATCTTTGTCCCTTTATTTAATTTTAGAGCATTGCAATGACGACAAAAGAAACATATAAACGTTATTATTGCATGATCTTAACTGAATGTGAATGTTATTTTATTGATTGATAATATTGCTGTTTTTATTTAGACACTGATAACTGTTCGCCCAACCCATGTTTAAACAATGGAACATGTACAGACGAAGTGAATGACTACACCTGCACATGCGCACCTGGGTATGAAGGGAAGAACTGTAGCATCGGTAAGTTGTCATGAACAACCATCTTATTGTGCATACTTTAATATTGAATAAAGATGACGCATGTTTAGACAAATGACGATGTGATCAAACGATCAAACGAATTCGCAATTCGGTGCAAGTTTGACAACAAGCATTAAGCATCACCGTTACGTTAACGAAGGAATTAAAACTAATAAGTCTAAACATTTTTAGGAGGGTAAGTAAATGCTGACCGTGAGCAATCGACGATATGTGGCATCGCGTTTACCTCCAACCAATCTTAATGAAAATAAATAAAAAATATGTTCCTTTCGAAGGAAAACTGCGCATGCGCTTTTCAGTAGAGAAACATTTGGAACAACATCTTGATTTGTGTATTTAATTCGATTTTAGTGCTACATAATGGAAGAAAAACGCTGTTAGCTCATTACAGCAAAGTGAATGTTTAATATTCTATTGATTGATAATATTGTGCTTTCTATTTAGACGCCGATGACTGTTCGTCCATCCCGTGTGTAAACAATGGAACATGTACAGACAAAGTGAATGACTACAATTGCACATGCGTACCTGGCTTTGAAGGGAAGAACTGTAGCATCGGTAAGTTGTCATGAACAGCCATCTTATTATGCATTCTTTAATATTGAAGGAAGATGACACAGGTTTTACCAAATGATAATGTGAACAAACGGAGCCCAATAAAACGGAGTCGCAAATCGATGCAAGTTTCAAAACAAGCTTTGAGGGTAATCTTTACGTTAACGAAAGTATTAAAACTAATAAGTTAAAACATTTTTAGGTACATGAGTGACAACCGTGAGCAATAGACAATATCTGGCATCGCGTTTACCTTTAACCAATCTTAATGAAAACAAATGCGAAACATGTTCCTTTCGAAGGAAAACTGCGATTCGCCACTTTTCAAATCAAGTTGGCAAGCATTAATTGGAACAACGTCTTGGTCTCTGTATTTGATTTTCGTACTACTCAATGAAGAAAAAACACTGTTAGCTTATAACAGCAAAGTGAATGTTATTCCATTGATTGACAATATCGTGGTTTCTATTAAGACACTGATGACTGTTCCAACAACCCGTGTTTAAACAATGGAACATGTATAGACAAAGTGAATGACTACAATTGCACATGCGTACCTGGCTTCGAAGGGAAGAACTGTAGCGTCGGTAAGTTGCCATGAGAAGCCATATTATTGCCCATACTTTAATATTGAATGAAGATAACGCAGGTTTTGGAAATGACAATGTGATCAAACGATCAAACGGAGTCGCAATCAATCTACGTCGCAAATCGAAGCAATTTGCAAACCAAGAATTGATCTGCGTTATCGTTAACTTTGGAACAACTTTGTGGTCTCTGAATTCGAAATTAGTGCTATTTAATAAGGAAAAAAACCATATCAACAAAGTCAATGTATTACTCTAGCTGTTAGATGGTTACAGCAAAGTGAAACTGGTATCCTATTGATTGATAATTTCGTGGTTTCTATGTAGACACTGATGACTGTTCGTCCAACCCGTGTCTAAACAATGGAACATGTACAGACAAAGTGAATGACTACACTTGCATATGCGTACCTGGGTATAAAGGAAAAAACTGCAGCGGTGGTAAGTTGTCATGAGCAGCTATCTTAATATGCCTGCTTTACTATTGAGGAAAGATGACGCTGGTTTTAGAAATTAAAATGTTATAAAAACGTTCAAATGGAGTCACAAAGCGACGGTTGTTTAAAAACTGGCATTGAGTTGCCTTCGTTTTCGTTAACCAAGGTCTTAAAACTACATGCATGCCGACCGTGAGCAACATACGACTCATTCCATCTAAATTACCACCTACAAATTTCTATCAGAATAAATACGATATCTGTTCTTTTGGAAAAGAAAAGTGCGATACGCCACTTTTCTAATGATTAATCATTTGGCTAAGCATCTTTTGTAACATTATCTTTGTCCCTTTATTTAATTTTAGAGCATTGCAATGACGACAAAAGAAACATATAAACGTTATTATTGCATGATCTTAACTGAATGTGAATGTTATTTTATTGATTGATAATATTGCTGTTTTTATTTAGACACTGATAACTGTTCGCCCAACCCATGTTTAAACAATGGAACATGTACAGACGAAGTGAATGACTACACCTGCACATGCGCACCTGGGTATGAAGGGAAGAACTGTAGCATCGGTAAGTTGTCATGAACAACCATCTTATTGTGCATACTTTAATATTGAATAAAGATGACGCATGTTTAGACAAATGACGATGTGATCAAACGATCAAACGAATTCGCAATTCGGTGCAAGTTTGACAACAAGCATTAAGCATCACCGTTACGTTAACGAAGGAATTAAAACTAATAAGTCTAAACATTTTTAGGAGGGTAAGTAAATGCTGACCGTGAGCAATCGACGATATGTGGCATCGCGTTTACCTCCAACCAATCTTAATGAAAATAAATAAAAAATATGTTCCTTTCGAAGGAAAACTGCACATGCGCTTTTCAGTAGAGAAACATTTGGAACAACATCTTGATTTGTGTATTTAATTCGATTTTAGTGCTACATAATGGAAGAAAAACGCTGTTAGCTCATTACAGCAAAGTGAATGTTTAATATTCTATTGATTGATAATATTGTGCTTTCTAATTAGACGCCGATGACTGTTCGTCCATCCCGTGTGTAAACAATGGAACATGTACAGACAAAGTGAATGACTACAATTGCACATGCGTACCTGGCTTTGAAGGGAAGAACTGTAGCATCGGTAAGTTGTCATGAACAGCCATCTTATTATGCATTCTTTAATATTGAAGGAAGATGACACAGGTTTTACCAAATGATAATGTGAACAAACGGAGCCCAATAAAACGGAGTCGCAAATCGATGCAAGTTTCAAAACAAGCTTTGAGGGTAATCTTTACGTTAACGAAAGTATTAAAACTAATAAGTTAAAACATTTTTAGGTACATGAGTGACAACCGTGAGCAATAGACAATATCTGGCATCGCGTTTACCTTTAACCAATCTTAATGAAAACAAATGCGAAACATGTTCCTTTCGAAGGAAAACTGCGATTCGCCACTTTTCAAATCAAGTTGGCAAGCATTAATTGGAACAACGTCTTGGTCTCTGTATTTGATTTTCGTACTACTCAATGAAGAAAAAACACTGTTAGCTTATAACAGCAAAGTGAATGTTATTCCATTGATTGACAATATCGTGGTTTCTATTAAGACACTGATGACTGTTCCAACAACCCGTGTTTAAACAATGGAACATGTATAGACAAAGTGAATGACTACAATTGCACATGCGTACCTGGCTTCGAAGGGAAGAACTGTAGCGTCGGTAAGTTGCCATGAGAAGCCATATTATTGCCCATACTTTAACATTGAATGAAGATAACGCAGGTTTTGGAAATGACAATGTGATCAAACGATCAAACGGAGTCGCAATCAATCTACGTCGCAAATCGAAGCAATTTGCAAACCAAGAATTGATCTGCGTTATCGTTAACTTTGGAACAACTTTGTGGTCTCTGAATTCGAAATTAGTGCTATTTAATAAGGAAAAAAAACCATATCAACAAAGTCAATGTATTACTCTAGCTGTTAGATGGTTACAGCAAAGTGAAACTGGTACCCTATTGATTGATAATTTCGTGGTTTCTATGTAGACACTGATGACTGTTCGTTTAACCCGTGTCTAAACAATGGAACATGTACAGACAAAGTGAATGACTACACTTGCATATGCGTACCTGGGTATAAAGGAAAAAACTGCAGCGGTGGTAAGTTGTCATGAGCAGCTATCTTAATATGCCTGCTTTACTGTTGAGGAAAGATGACGCAGGTTTTAGAAATTAAAATGTTATAAAAACGTTCAAATGGAGTCACAAAGCGACGGTTGTTTAAAAACTGGCATTGAGTTGCCTTCGTTTTCGTTAACCAAGGTCTTAAAACTACATGCATGCCGACCGTGAGCAACATACGACTCATTTCATTTAAATTACCACCTACAAATTTCTATCAGAATAAATACGATATCTGTTCTTTTGGAAAGAAAAGTGCGATACGCCACTTTTCTTATTATTAATCATTTGGCTAAGCATGTTTTGTAACATTATCTTTGTCCATATATTTAATTTTAGAGCATTGCAATGACGACAAAAGAAACATATAAACGTTATTATTGCATGATCTTAACTGAATGTGAATGTTATTTTATTGATTGATTATATTGCTGTTTTTATTTAGACACTGATAACTGTTCGCCCAACCCATGTTTAAACAATGGAACATGTACAGACGAAGTGAATGACTACACCTGCACATGCGCACCTGGGTATGAAGGGAAGAACTGTAGCATCGGTAAGTTGTCATGAACAACCATCTTATTGTGCATACTTTAATATTGAATAAAGATGACGCATGTTTAGACAAATGACGATGTTATCAAACGATCAAACGAATTCGCAATTCGGTGCAAGTTTGACAACAAGCATTAAGCATCACCGTTACGTTAACGAAGGAATTAAAACTAATAAGTCTAAACATTTTTAGGAGGGTAAGTAAATGCTGACCGTGAGCAATCGACGATATGTGGCATCGCGTTTACCTCCAACCAATCTTAATGAAAATAAATAAAAAATATGTTCCTTTCGAAGGAAAACTGCGCATGCGCTTTTCAGTAGGGAAACATTATTTGGAACAACATCTTGATTTGTGTATTTAATTCGATTTTAGTGCTACATAATGGAAGAAAAACGCTGTTAGCTCATTACAGCAAAGTGAATGTTTAATATTCTATTGATTGATAATATTGTGCTTTCTATTTAGACGCCGATGACTGTTCGTCCATCCCGTGTGTAAACAATGGAACATGTACAGACAAAGTGAACGACTACAATTGCACATGCGTACCTGGCTTTGAAGGGAAGAACTGCAGCGTCGGTAAGTTGTCATGAACAGCCATCTTATCATGCATTCTTAAATATTGAAGGAAGATGATACAGGTTTTGGCAAATGATAATGTGATCAAACAGCGCCCAATAAAACGGAGTCGCAAATCGATGAATGTTTTGAGCGTAACCTTTACGTTAACGAAAGTATTAAAACTAATAAGTTAAAACATTTTCGGATACATGAGTGCTAACCGTGAGCAATCGACGATATTTGGCATCGCGTTTACCTTCAACCAATCTTAATGAAAACAAATACGAAACATGTTCCTTTCGAAAGAAAACTGCGATTCGCCACTTTTCAAATCAAGTTGGCAAGCATTACTTGGAACAACGTCTTGGTCTCTGTATTTGATTTTGGTACTACTCAATGAAGAAAAAAAAAATTAGCTTATAGTCTAACAGCAGAGTGAATGTTATTCTATTGATTGACAATATCGTGGTTTCTATTAAGACACTGATGACTGTTCCAACAACCCGTGTTTAAACAATGGAACATGTACAGACAAAGTGAATGACTACAATTGCACATGCGTACCTGGGTATGAAGGGAAGAACTGTAGCGTCGGTAAGTTGTCATGAGAAGCCATATTATTATCCATACTTTAATATTGAATGAAGATAACGCAGGTTTTGGAAATGACAATGTGATCAAACGATCAAACGGAGTCGCAATCAGTCTACGTCGCAAATCGAAGGAATTTGCAAAACAAGAATTGATCTGCGTTATCGTTCACGAATGACTAAAAGCAAACAATTTAAAACAATTTTGGGGTGCATGGATGTCGACCGTGAGGAATCAATGACATTTGGCATCGCGATAACCAACTATTGATTATAACATTAAAAAAATATGAAATCTATGTTTTTAGAAAAAAACTGCGATTCGCCACCTTTTGACTCATTAATCAGTTGGATACTGTTTCTTTGGAACAACTTGTGGTCTCTGTATCTATTTATTCAAGAAGGGAAAAAAGCATATTAACGAAGTCAATGTATTACTCTAGCTGTTAGATGATTTCAGCAAAGTGAATGATATCCTACTGATTGATAATTTCGTGGCTTCTATTTAGACACTGATGACTGTTCGTCCAACCCGTGTTTAAACAATGGAACATGTATAGACAAAGTGAATGACTACACTTGCATATGCGTACCTGGGTATAAAGGAAAAAACTGCAGCGGTGGTAAGTTGTCTTGAGCAGCTATCTTAATACATGTACACTTGCTTTACTACTGAGGAAAAATGACGCAAGTTTTAGAAATTAAAATGTTAGAAATCATTCCAACGGAGTCGTAAAGCGACGGAAGTTTTAAAACTGGCATTGAGCTGCCTGCGTTTTCGTTAAGCAAGGTCTTAAAACTAATAAATTTCCACAATGTTTGGGTACATGCACGCCGACCGTGATTAATAGATGACACATTTCGTCGCAATTACCACCTACCAATTTCTATCAGAATAAATACGATATCTGTTCTTTTGGAAAGAAAAGTGCGATACGCTACTTTTCATGGCAAAAAATTGGGTGACATTTGCTTCTAATTTTTTTAACTCGTCCCCAGACCCCCGATTTGACCCTTAAAATCACAGCGAAAACGCCATTTTAGTAAGGTAAAATCAAAATTTCGCCCATTTATGCATTACTTTTCGGAAATCCACACTCGGATTCCAGTAATTTGGTTATTATTCTATCTGGAAACGATAAAATATTTTAATAACAAAAAAAGTCTCGTCATTTTGACGTTGAAGTGACCAATGTCATGTGAAGACTTGTATCGAGTTCAACCGGGCGGTCATCGCTTTTAGCGGTATAACTCATTTTAATAGGCGTAATGTCAACATCCACACTCGGTTTTGAAGAGACTAGGATCTAGTGAACATTTTGGTGGGAAATATGATTAAGTTGGAGCAAAAAAAATCCAGTCATTTTGCCATTTTTCAGTGCAATATGCTTCGACAAAGCCCATTTTGGCTTCTATTGGTGACTTGCGCGGACTAGCGCCCAGGTCGTCCGAGCTCAACTGCGCATGGGCAATAGTTCATTTTAGTATAATCAAAGTATAGAGAAAGGTTGATACTACGTAGAACATTTACACGTAACGCGATAACGACATGATAGAGCCAAAACTGAAAGCCAAAATGCAAGTAACGCGCACGCCCGGAGCAGATTTCTCCTTTCAGGGGGCAATGTTTTGGAATGAACCAAAAAATAAACCCTTTTGGGTAAGCATGTTTTTTAACATCTTCTTTATCTCTATAATTGATTTTTAGTGCATTGTAATGACGAAAAAAACAACAACATATAAACCTTACTATTGTGTGACCTTAACTGTCAGTTGATTACAGCAAAGTGAATGTTATTTTATTGATTGTTAATATTGTTGTTTTTATTTAGACACTGATAACTGTTCGCTTAACCCATGTTTAAACAATGGAACATGTACAGACGAAGTGAATGACTACACCTGCACATGCGCACCTGGGTATGAAGGGAAGAACTGTAGCATCGGTAAGTTGTCATGAACAACCATCTTATTATGCATACTTTGATAATAGTTAATGAAGATGACGCAGGTTTTGGTAAATGACGATGCAGTCAAACGATCAAACGGACTCGCAAATCGATGCAAGTTTAACCCTTACGTTTACGAAGGAATTAAAACTAATAAAACATTTTTTTGGGGTGGGAGGGGGGGGGGGGGGGGGGGTAGTGAATGCTTACTTTGAGCAATCGACGATATTGAGCATCGCGTTTACCTCCAACCCTAATCTTAATGAAAATAAGTACGCAATATGTACCTTTCGAAGGAAAACTGCAATTCCCAGTTGGGAAAAATTATTTGGAACAACATCTTCATCTGTGTATTTCATTTTTGTGCTACATAATGGAGGAAAACCACCATTAGCTGATTACAGCAAAGTGAATGTTATTAATAATATTGTGCTTTCTATTTAGACACTGATGACTGTTCGTCCAACCCGTGTGTAAACAATGGAACTTGTGCAGACAAAGTGAATGACTACAATTGCACATGCGTACCTGGCTTTGAAGGGAAGAACTGCAGCGTCGGTAAGTTGTCATGAACAGCCATCTTATCATGCATTCTTTAATATTGAAGGCAGATGATACAGGTTTCGGCAAATGATAATGTGATCCAACGATTGTAGCTTGCGTGGCACCTCGCGACGTGGCCCCTTTAATGAAAAAAAAAACTGTTAGCTTATAACGGCAACGTGAATATTATTCTATTGATTGATAATATCGTGGTTTCTGTTTAGACACTGACGACTGTTCGTCCATCCCGTGTGTTAACAATGGAACATGTACAGGCAAAGTGAATGACTACAATTGCACATGCGCACCTGGGTATGAAGGGAAGAACTGTAGCGTCGGTAAGTTGTCATGAGAAGCCATATTATTGCCCATACTTTAATATTGAATATTGAAAATAAATTCGAAATATGTTCCTTTCGTAGGAAAACTGCGATTGTCAGTTGGCAAGCAGTATTTGGAACAACATCTTGATCTTTGTATTTGATTTTGATGCTACTCAATGAAGATAACACAATGTTTGCTGATTATAGCAAAGTGAATGTTATTCTATTGATTGATAATATCGTGGTTTCTATTTAGACACTGATGACTGTTCGTCCAACCCGTGTGTAAACAATGGAACTTGTGCAGACAAAGTGAATGACTACAATTGCACATGCGTACCTGGCTTTGAAGGGAAGAACTGCAGCGTCGGTAAATTGTCATGAACAAACATCTTTTTTCTTCCATACTTTAATATTGAAGGAAGATGACGCAGGTTTTGGCTAATGACAATTTGATCAAATGATCAAAAAGAGTCGCAATCAAACAGAGTTGCAAGTCGACGCAAGTTTCAAAACAAGCATTGAGCGTAACATTTACGTTAACGAAAGTAACTAATCAGGAAGTTACATGTAAAACATGATTTATCGGCACATGACTTCTGACCGTGAGAAATCCACGATATTTGACATCACATTTACCTCCAACGAATCTTAGGCCCCGTCCACACGTATCCGGATATTTTTGAATCCGCAACTTTTTTGTTGCGGGTTAGAAAATATTCGCGTCCACACCTAGCATATTCGAATCGTATTTGCCCGTCCACACGTATCCGGATTCGCTCTAGCAGCCAGGGCTTCTATTTAAATGTTGTCAAAAAAGCATACGCAAAGGCCAAGTTCAAATCAAGTTCAACTGTAAACACGTTATTAGACTAGAAATAAGTCCATGTAGAAGTGAAGCGATAACATTTCGGTCGGCCATGTTGAATATTCGCGCGGTTAAAGACTGGATCTGATACTGTCACGTCAGCGTATTAAAAAATATCCGGATTTGACCGTCCATACGATGCCGTACTCGTAGCGTATTCAAAAATTTCCACTCTGGAGAGCGAATTCAAAAAGTTGCGGATTCGTGAGCCGAATTCGCCGGATACGTGTGGACCGAAGGCCAATCCGCAACAAAAAAGTTGCGGATTCAAAAATATCCAGAAACGTGTGGACGGGGCCTTAATGTAAATAGATACGAAATATGTTCCTTTCGAAGGAAAACTGCTATTCTCAGTAGGCAAACATTATTTGGAGCAACATCTTGATCTGCGTGTTTGATTTTAGCGTTGCTTGATGGAGAAAAAATACTGTTAGCTGATTACAGAAAAGTGAATATTATTCTTTTGATTAATAATATTGTGCTTTCTATTTAGACACTGATGACTGTTCCAACAACCCGTGTGTAAACAATGGAACATGTACAGACAAAGTGAATGACTACAATTGCACATGCGTACCTGGCTTTGAAGGGAAGAACTGCAGCGTCGGTAAATTGTCATGAACAAACATCTTTTTTCTTCCATACTTTAATATTGAAGGAAGATGACGCAGGTTTTGGCTAATGACAATTTGATCAAATGATCAAAAAGAGTCGCAATCAAACAGAGTTGCAAGTCGACGCAAGTTTCAAAACAAGCATTGAGCGTAACATTTACGTTAACGAAAGTAACTAATCAGGAAGTTACATGTAAAACATGATTTATCGGCACATGACTTCTGACCGTGAGAAATCCACGATATTTGACATCACATTTACCTCCAACGAATCTTAGGCCCCGTCCACACGTATCCGGATATTTTTGAATCCGCAACTTTTTTGTTGCGGGTTAGAAAATATTCGCGTCCACACCTAGCGTATTCGAATCGTATTTGCCCGTCCACACGTATCCGGATTCGCTCTAGCAGCCAGGGCTTCTATTTAAATGTTGTCAAAAAAGCATACGCACAGGCCAAGTTCAAATCAAGTTCAACTGTAAACACGTTATTAGACTAGAATAGTCTAATAACGTTATTAGACTAGGGCTGAATATCGCTGTCGTTAAGTAAGGACTTTCCTTGATAACCTGAAAAATTGACTATTGTAACTCGCTGATGTATGGCTTACCTACCTACCTTCTTAAAAGGCTTCAGCATGTACAAAATGCTGCTGCTCGCCTAATATCTTTCTCATCAAGATCTGCACATACACTATGTTACACACATTCTCGTTGAACTGCGCTGGTTTCCCATATCCATCTACGTGTTAAATTCAAGATCCTCCTGATCACATGCAAGGCCCTTCGTGACCTTGCTCCTCTTTACCTGAACGATTCAATTCAACGATATCAACCAGTGCGCAACCTGAGATCGTCTAAATACCAAATTTTAATCTCATATCTTATGGCCGGCGTGCTTTTTCCTTTGCGGCACCAAATCTCTGGAACAGATTACCTGAACATATAAAAAAATGCGGAAACCATTGACATTTCTAAACGTAAACTTAAAACATTACTTTTTAAACAAACGTTTTAAACTTAAGGTGGCTCGAATGGATTTTTTGGGCGCGATACGATCCAAGTTTGAGCATTAACTACGACGCCATTAACAATGCTATGGACAGATGGTCACCACAGCTGTAATAGATAAAGATGAAAGTTTGTTAAGACCAGTGTGAAATGAACATCGGAGTTGCCATAGCAACGTAATGACGGCATGACTTTTTTTTTTTTCCGTCGTATTTCTCGGCATCAGTAGGTTTTTTCGGCGATCAATTAAGGGAGCTTGTACCTCCCATAGCCGCCTCGAATATGGCAAAGATTGAATAGCAAATTCTATGAAAGCGTTTTTGAAATTTTTGGGGGTCAAGTTTTGGGGATTATAAATACAGTGAAAAACATACTATCGACATAATTGGCTAATATCTAATTAAACGATGCGCTTTTGGAATGTAGTTTTATCTCATAGTAGTTTGATTCCATTTATTTTTGTGAAAGTGAGGAGGATTGCTTTGGCCGATTGCGAGAATAAAAGGATTTGATTAACATGCGTTCAGCCGCTCTTTTTGCCATTTTTGTATGTAATTTGGTCTACGCCTACAAATGTGATGATAATTTGGAAACCGCTTGATATTTTATTTTTAAAATTTGACAATCTCGAGATTAATCGTCACAATTAAATAAGGCCTCGAATGTACCAATTTTCCCCTCAAATTTTGTGTTTACAAGTGAGCGTCCACATTATTCAGTATTGTTTTCAAGTTTCATATGCACGTGCACAACTTTAGCAAAAAACTAATTTGCATCGAACAGAACGCTCGATTGCTTTGCGAAGAATTTTCCGAAACATGCAAATAACTGGCTTGAGAATTGCAATAACATTACGCGACCAACCTCAGCAACGACAAAAATCTACTATTCAAATGTTACATCAATGAAAAAGAAAAAATCCCTAGTATAAAACCTATGTACAAAGTGTTAAAAGTGATGAAAATTATTAAAATCTATAAAAACAAAAAAAAACCTTATATACAATAATGATATAAAATAGGCCATTTGCACGATGACGTCATTTGACTACTACTACCAGAATTCATTTCGTTTTTCCTTTCTTATTTAAATTTTGTAATCCCAGTGCGGTTTAAATAACAATAGCCCTAATTTGCACTACAAAACAAAAAACTGAAGGATTCTGGTAGTAGTAGTCAAATGACGTCATCGTGCAAATGGCCTATTAATCTAAATTGTGATATAAATAATACAAGCAACGTATAATACTATGTTAGAATTCCTAAGAATTGATCTAAAATTAATGTTCGCTCTAAAATCAGTGTCCTACTAAATGTTCATTTAATCAAATGGTTTAACAGTTCAGCTTAAAGTTCCTTGCAATGTATAGAGAGCTTGTGAGGACGGCCCTCTGCATTTGTAATATGGTGGTTTTGCTGTTGTCACCAACAAGTTCTTTAATGTTATGTTCAACTTCTCTCGAGTATCCATATTGTATTGTGCGACCTGGTATCCAGGGGACCTATTATCATTATTATTATCATCATTATTATTATTATTATTATCATCATCATCATCATCATCATCATCATAATGATGAATAGTTTTTTAAGTGAAATTAATTGTAAAATAAGATTTGGTTATTATTATCTTTATTAGTATTATTGTTATTATTATTATTATTTCAATGTACGCGCATCCCGACCTTAAGCAATCGACGACATTAAGCATCGCGATTACCAGCTTAAAAATTTCAATTAGAAAATATATGAAATCTATTGTTTATCGCAAAACTGTGAATCGCTACTTTCCTAATCATTAATAACTTGGCTAAATATCTTTTACAGCAACTTCTTGGTCTCTGCATTTTATGTTAGCGCTTTTCAATGAAGAAAAGAAAGTATAAACGAAAATTTTGTGTGACCTATTAGCTTATTACAATATACAATACAATGCAATATTTTTTATTCAACTCACACGATCTTACACCACGATGATTGCTATTGTTATAGATTAATAACGTCTTGGTCTTTATTTAGACACTGATGACTGTTTTCCCAACCCATGTGTAAACAATGGAACATGTACGGACGAACTGAATAACTTCACTTGCACTTGCGTACCTGGGTATGAAGGGAAAAACTGCAG
>JAJGOT010000271.1:1010000-1172111 GCA_022457155.1 Cladopsammia gracilis | reverse complement strand
ACATAGATAATCATATTGCAACAGATAGAAGATGTACCTCAACCAGTATGGTCTTAAGATCAGCGGAGGTAAAGTGGCACTGGTGGCACGAGTTCTCCATTACGCTCGTGCTGATCATTCTTGTATCCCACTCCATCCAACCTCATCTATCTATCCAACGAGAAACCCAAGAGAAAGTTAACAAGGAAATGAGTTCCAGTGAAAGCAACTCGGATTCACAATCAAGTGATTCAGAAGTGGAATCGGATGGCTTTGTTGAACACTGCTTCGAGGGTTTTTGTTCCAGATACGGATGTCCAACAAGTAAACATGAAGTATTGCTGTTTATCATATGAGTCGTACGGCCCTGCGAACCTTTTCTTTGCAAAACCATTCAGGATGAAAGTCCCGTATCGGAGCGGTACGCATTTGTACGAGCGGGGCCGGAAAAAGCTGTACGGCCCTACTACAAAAGTGGACGGCCACGCGCGTTAAGATTTCAAGTAATCTTGTCTCCAATTTGGTCATATGTTAAAATACTTATTGACTAAGTTAGGCCGGGCCAGATAGAAAAATATTTGGCTCTCGGTCATGGCGCACGGACCTCGCTGCGCTCGGTCCGTACGCCATGACCTCGAGCCAAATATTTTCCGGTCCTCCCACTTAGTTTCGACTTAGTTAATAAGTACATAAGATCGTGACTTGAACACCACACGGGTGACCTACGAGTACATAGAGTACATACGAGTAACATACGAGTACATACGAGTAACATACGGGCAACATACGAGTACATACGAGTAACATACGAGTACATACGGGTACCATACGAATACATACGAGTCTCATACGACCGACATGCGAATTTGTGGGAGAAATACAAGGGGGCTTTATGAAAAGGGTACAAATAGCGACACGACATTCGCGCGTGTTTGCGTATTTGCCCCTGAATTGCGACCACGAGGAACATGAACACCAGCGTTTTTTCATACTCATACTAGAAATACGTCACTCGCAAAACCTCGCAAAGCTAGGAGTGGATGCACATTTGATTTTTTCCGGCTTTATAACATGCATGCTTTAAAATGGCATGTACAAACAGACCTTACCATTAGTGTTATATTGGTTCTGTATCTATGATTGGTAAAAGTCGGTGTGGGAAAGCCTTTCTTCTCAATTTTAAATAAACAGACTACATTTCCGTCATACATTTCAATAAAAAAGGTGGATTAAACAATTGCAATCAATTTACTTCAACAACTCTTTTTTTCATAGTCGTAATGTATTTTGCACGACAAAGATAACTTTATGTTTAGAGGTGGGAGGGGGGGGGGGAAGTACCAAAATTCGCGAAACTAGGGTAGTGCCGGGTGAAGAAATTGAATGCACCCGTATGCACTCGTATGTCAGTGTTATCTGTCTGTACTCGTATGTTACTGGTATATACTCGTACCGTGATAGAGCGCGCGGATTTTCTCCCAGCGTATATTTCTTTCCTTCATCGGCTTTCTTTCTTTCTTTCTTTCTTTCTTTCTTTTGAAGATGTCGTGCAGTTGCCTAGCAACAGCATAACAGCGACGCACGTACGTGAAGCGACTCTTGTCGTCGTGAAACCCGATATTGTACTCGTATGTTTATACCCGTATGTTACCCGTATGTTACTCGTATGTACTCGTATGTACTCGTATGTACTCGTATGTTACTCGTATGTACTCGTGGGTCACCGGTGTGGTGTTCTAGTCACGATCAGTACATAATATCCACGTCTGGAACAAACATTACCTCGTAGCAATAACAGGTGGGTGTATATTAGGAGAATGCTGAGTATTATTTAGTTTTATCTTGTTATCTTATATTCTTTTGTTTCTCTAATATTTGAATTGTAACGTTTCATCTTATATTTTTAAATGCAACGTCTTGCCATTGTTATTGTTATTGTTATTGTTATTGTTATCTTTTGTTTCTTGGCGATTTATATTGTAACGTTTTTCTTGTAGTCATTTTATTCCCTGAAGAAGTCAGGCCGTGCCTGACGAAATATTGGAAAGAATATTATAATCCCAGTTGTACAGTCAGCCTTGCTTTATTAGTTTTCTTATTTATATTAAATTTGCTGACTAGATCTACCAGGATCCGACGCTTTTGCATTGTCCGTTGGCCCTTGCAGATATTTCTATTTTGTTCATAAGACAACTAAGCAATCCTCAGCCATTTCGAAAAGAATGCCTTTTTCATATTGTTTGATCGGTCATTGCAGTGGTCTTATCACTGTACTATGTGTACTGATCCAGTGTTACGCAATAGATCGTTCACTGTATTTGCAGTTTCGTTGAATCCTCAGGGGTCTGCGAGTTGTAAGCAAAAAGTCTATAAACCAAGTTTTAAACAGCGTCTGGAGACACAAGCTTTGAACCACCCTGCCCCCTGGATTAAACGAAAGGGACCCCTTAGGCACCTTGCCTGTTAGCCTAACTCCAGTACAGTTCACCGGATCCAGGCTAGACGGCATCCCCCCCCCCTACAATTGAATAAATAAAACCAAGCGAAGCAGTAAAGTCAAACGTTGCTTGTTTTGAACTGGAGACACAAGTTTTGGCTCACCCTACCCCCCTGGATTAAACTAGAGAGACCCCAAATGAGTGTTGCCTGTTATTACAGTAGATTTTACCACAACCATGGTTGACGGAGCCCCTTTTCGAAACTAATCAGGAGGGCCGCGGTCCCACCACGGTTCTGTAGAATCCAACAACTAGGGATCACATTTTGAAAAATCCAGGTATAAATAAAAAATAATAAACATAATATATATGAATAGGCTGAGCCTAACAGTGAAGCTCTCTGAACAGAAAGCCAATGATAAGTTAACTAAGGTGAAAGGTCGGAAGCACAAGAATTAAGATTGACGACCGGGTTATCTTTCAATTTTAGCAATTCTAAAAAAAAAACAGTATTACGCGACCGTCTGCACAGTACATTTAGCCGGACCATACAAACGTTCACAAAGCAACTTTTTCTCGGTCTAGAATAACTAGTATGACTTCATACAAAAAAAAATTCATGCAGAATGTTGGCGGGAGAAAAAAAATATCGTGCAAGCACATACCCCAAGAAAAAAATTAATTGTGAATTAAGGTGTTTTAAAAAAAATCATGCCTTTACCAAAACACCCAACTCCCATCCCCCCACCACTCAGAAGTAACATGGTCGGCCCCTTTAGGCGGGGTACACCTGAACGCCATTTTCCCGCCACTTGACATGGGTTTAAAGGCCCATGTTCATCCAATCTGCTTTGCGCGCCCGGGCTGATTTTCGCACAGACGGAAAATAGAAAAATCGACGTGACAGCCAATCATAACGCTACATTGAACGATTGAACCGTTTCAAAACAGAAAGACACAAGCGCGCAAAGCTGATTGGGTGAACATGGGTCTTTAATGGCAATATCTCGTTCACATTTCAGGCAATCCAAAACTTTTATGCTCATCTCATGAATCTATGTTGTGGGGTGTTTTGCAAATTTTGGGGTGATTTTTGGGTATTGGGAGGAAATAGTTTTTCTCAAAGAATTGGTAAAATTTAGAGAAATAGAAATATTGAAGATTTAATGAAGTTTTAAAATTAGAATTTGTAGTTAATAGTTAATAGATGGGCAACAAAATAGCAGTCTCTATTTTGCAGGATTTTTTAATATATTTGCAAAATACATGAAAATATAATTCCTAATTCCGAACACTTTTTTTTCGCTATTTCTTACCTTGTAATAACAGAAGCGGGCTGAAACTTTCTCACCACATACCTTCTTCGATCCCACGTAGTACAGCCCTGGAAACAGCAACTAACACTAAAGAAACAAACAGGATACCATCTGTAGTAACATTCAATCTATTCTTTGTCAGAGCTGTACACCGCAGACCACCCCCTCAAACACCTGAAATTTTCCGTTGTAACAGAAATCGGTTTAAATTATGTCCTTTTATCAGAGAAGGAACCACGTTTTACACCTTTTTCTCTACAGGTGAAAAACGGCAAATACGACATCGTATCTGCTGCATATCCACTAACGTCATCTCGTGATCCAATGCGCTAAGTCCCATACACAATACATCGATGAGACAAAATGACAAGTCAGCGATCGATTTGCGGAACACAGACGTGCATGCAGTTGAGAAGGCCTTAAAGAAGGAACATCAGGATCAACCGACTGCCCTGTCAGAGCACTTGGCTCTCACCGAATACTCCATTAACGACCGTCCAAATCATTCTCGTCCCCAGAGCCCTCGTTTCGTTTGGTACACGAGACGCGATTTAAAAAAGAACGTGGAGCTCTGGGGTACGAGAATGCCTCCAAATCATCCCATTGGAACTCATTAATTACTCATGCGCGCAGCGGCATGAGTCTAGGTTTCGGTCGAATTTCTTTTCGTAGTCACAAATTGCCTTGTTTTTTTAAAGTTTCCCGTATCCCTCGGGACGACTTTCACTGGTTTGATTGGTAGACACGCGACCTCGTGATTTCGGCGTGGCGCAATCGCGTTCTTGTTTTCAAATACATGTAGCCGAGTCAAGCCACTAGCATTTGGACTTTACCGGAAAAAAAAAAATTACATTTAGATTTTCGATGGGAATTTATGTTGATATCAATTTGTGATTGACTTTTTCTTTGTGTTCTCGCTAGTTTTGGAGAAATGCTTATAAAACGTGTTCAAATTCAGTCGTAATAAATGATATCTGATATTACGAAAACAAAACAAGACTTGCATGTATAAATTTTATAGTTCTAACTTCACACGTTTCGCCTTACGCAAAGATGTCTATGTATGTTTTGCAATTTTCATTTCCAAATCAGTTTCTGGGAAATAAAAGACGAGTGTGTATTTGATCTGAAATCAATAAATTAAAAATTCAAAGCGAGTACAGTTGTCAACAGACGGTCGCGTAATACTGTTTTTGAGAATTGCTAAAATTGAAAAATAGCTCAGTCGTTTACTGATTTGGATTGCTTTTAAAAGTAGTCTTTTCAAATGTAACAGAAAGAAGTCACTGTTTGGGAATATAAGACGAGTGTGGATTTCATCGGGAATCAATAAATTAAATATTCACTACAGAACACGTGTGTCGACGACGGTTCTTTAAGGTGGCTCCAAGTAGTTTTCTTTTTGGGGATCACACTTCCCTTTTTGAATGCGTTTATACTTAATCTTACTTTAGCTCTATGAATCTGAATTTGATACCAGATGTTAGGCTTGGATGAAAGTTTTGGTTATGCTCTTTTTATGCTAATCAGCGTTTCCATAGCAACGATAAACAAACATGACGAGAAACAGTTTTTCCTAACTATCTTTCGATTTTGGGGCTACCCGCGACAAGCGAATAAATGCGTTATAATCTACACAGTGTAGCACACTAAATGGAAAAATTTCAAACAAATTAAACTGTTCGATTTTGAATAAATCGTTGAAACATTTTTAACATGTGTTTTTTCATGTTTAAAAATATAAGCGGTCACAACATTCCATAAGTCTCACAAATTATCATTAAATTATCACAGAAAGTTTTCTCAGACTTAAATTATTACTCCCTGCAAATAACTCTGACTAACTCCTCGGCAATAAAGAGATCGAGCTTTTCATTTAAACGCAGTTTAAAAAGAGTAAAAAAAGGTCAAGCAAAACTGTATTGAATGAAAAGCCCTAGTGGAACACGTCCAATCGGGAGACCATGTATTGTCTCCGCAGTTTCGCCTCGCTTCGCATCGGTTACAATCGAACACATCTCTGATGGTATAGATTCCAAATCCGTACCAGCCTTTTGTGTTTTTTTTTTCTACAACACTTTGGTAGGGATGTTCTTAATACATATTATTTTATACAATCATGTCAAAGAAATTGTCTGCCATCGTCAATTGGAGTGGTGTCATCTCCAAACGGTACGCAATCAACATGCATCCATGGTTTGCATTTGTCGCACATAGCTCAGGGCATGCTTTCATCATCAACTTTGTCATACTCCTGGAAACAAACTTGGCAGGTATTTTCAGAAACTTCACTGCATTCATTGTGTAACTCTTGTCTCCAACTATGCCCTTTGTTTCGATGGACACTCTTTCTCTTTCTTACTGCTTTTGTTTTTGCGGCCTTCTCTTTTTCTCGTTTCCTTTCCTCTATTTTTTTCTTCTTCTCTTCTTGTTCTTTTAATTTAGCGGCCTTCTTTTCTTCTCTTTCCCGAAGTTTTATCTGCTTCTCAGCAACTTCTCTTGCTTTGTTCAGTTTTTCATCGCGCATGGTTCTCATAGAATCCTCGCTGTTCAAGAAAATTTGGAAGTTATCTCTTGGCATTTTTACGCTTCCCCTGGTTGTTGTCGGGAGCGGAGAGGTAAGTTAAAATCTCCTGAAGCACTGGAGATATTTCCGATGATGACTGTGGAGGGTAACACTGTGTATTCTGGGTGTCAAAGAGAGGCGTCAAACATGGAGAGGCATGATGCAGTTGTTGGCCATCTCGTGTCGGCGGCGAAATTTGCGTGCCTGAAGAAACACCAAGAAACACTGAACGATCCTCGCCTGGTGTTATTGAGCCAGTAAACAACTTTTTCCAAACTTCGTAAGTAGGACTACCTGGTAAATCAAATTTTGATTTATGCGCCGTCTGTACTTTAAGGGCGTCAAAGGCTGTTTTTATTAGACCGCATGAAGATGCTGTTTCCATGGTGATAAGTTCGGGCAAATAAGAAGTGGAATAAGCTCCTTCTTTAGGACTACTGGAAAAAGTTGCGTCTAAATACACATTTTGCTGACCAGTAGTGAGAGGTCTTAAGCGGCCTGTATGCTGCGGAACTGATCTCAATGCAGCACCTTGCTGGGGAAATGAGAAAGGGTTTTCATCTAGAGACACACTTTTCTATGGGAAAGATAAGCAAGTTAATGCCAAAGCTGCCCTATTGTTCCAATGAAGGTGAAGACCTTTCAGTTTGGTGAGATTGGGGCTGCTGGGAAGTAGGCGAATGAGCCACGCCTTGCTGCGACAAATCGGACCCGGACGATGGTTCCACAGGTGTGGAATTAGTTGATGTGCTGGTACTGGAGAATAGCCCAGAGGGCCTGACCTGGTCATCTGTAATCTGCTGTCGGTTTAAGGGGTACACCCCGACTTCCTAAAGCATCTACAAGAGTAGATGGCGTCATGACTTGATCCCACGTTTTTTTAAAATATGAAAGAGTTCTTTTTCGTGATGTCTATGTTGGGATTCTGCTCTGTGTAGCGCCTTTCGTTTTTATACCAGGACTGTTTCATACCGCCGAACAATCCAACATCTGCTGGCTGTACAAGGTGAGTAGTATTTTTTAGCAGTGCGTAGATGTAAATACCATTTTTCTTTGCTAGCTCAAAGGTTTCCAAATCAATATGTGCCCCCGCGCTATCAATTAAAAGCACAACGGGCCTTGCAGGTGGTAACTGTGAGATATGGTGCTTCTCCAAATGCAACTCCCGGATACTCCACCCTCTAGGAGATTGTAGTAAGTTGGAATCCTTTTCCAGCGAATAGGATATACGGGGGAATGCACTGGCAACACAGTTATGTGTTCTTTAGTTCCGGTCAAAACTCTATAAGGCTAGTTTAAAGGATGTGGGCCGTATGACCCTACCTGCTCTCCCTTACAAGTTAAAACTGGTTTCATCACGTTTCCATATCTGTGATGGACGGTTTGCAAGCCCAACTTTAAGAAGAAATTTCTCAATTTCCGCAAATCAATTATCAACATCTTGTGGTGAAACTTTTGCTCTCTTTTTGTCTAGGGGACGCGCACTTCGTAACTTGACTTTTGCATTCCTTTTTACAAAACCCCTGTACCACTTGTTATCCGGTCTACCAGACTTGAAAACTGTCTCGCGATTGTCTTTTTTTCTAAGAATGTTTTAACACTGCTTAAAAATTCTTGTTTTGTTAAACCAAAACCTTGTTCAACAAGCCATTCGGCAAAACGATCTTCTTCTGCTGGGGTAAGGTCGAGAGAAGCTCCTGGTTTTCTTTCGTTTTTAACCCGTTTTTACAAAGAAGAAAGTTCGACCTACCTTGAGAAGATCTTGAATTTTCCGCCTTAGACTACGCTAGGAAAGCCATAAAAGGAGTTAGCGATAGAAATGTAATCAATAAATCATTAGAAAGTATTGTTCGTATTTTATTTATATTTTACGGAAAATAACGAAGCTCTAATCCGAAAGTGTTCGGAATAAGGGCTGTCCGGAATTAGGGCAATATACTGTACGCGTTTTGCTTTTAAAGATAAACTTATGACAACATGTATATTTTTTATTGTATTTCTGAAACTTTCTTCTCTCGTTATAAAAATAGAGCAAGAGAGTCGTGGGATTGTGACCATACCATACTTAAGAGGGTTATCTGAGGAGTTTAGGAGAATTGCTAACCGGCACTCCTTTAGTGTCGCTTTCAGACCTGGAATGAAGGTGAAAGAAGTGAAACACACGTCTCTAGAACTACTTGAGGAAAGACAAAATGTGTTGTATATAAGATCCCACGTGACTGTCAAAGTGCTGTGTATGTTGGGGAGACATAGCGCCCTTTCCAGACAAGAAAGATAGAACATATGAACAAAGTGTCAGACTGACAAACGATGACATGAAAAGGGAACACTTTATCAGCAGAAAAATGGATAGGCAAAGAAGGTGGGGGTCTAACACGCCACGCTACGGAATGTCAAAGTGACGTCAACTTGGAGGATGCCAGACTCATGACCAAGGAGAGAGGGTTACGACAAAGAAAGGTTCATGAGGGAATTGAGTCGTTGCGTGAAAAACACCGTGGGATGAGAGTACTTAACAGTGTCGACTGGCACCTTGATACATGCAAACCCATCCTAAATAGTTACTTTGACTGTGAGAAGGATCGTATTTTTTCCATACATTAACAGCGATATATCGCATTCATGTAATGTTCCGATGCGTCTTTAAGTGTATTTCCTGCGCATTTTACCATGACATTTGACACTTAACGTAATTGTCACGATATGTCTCAAAGTGCGGTTAGAAATCAAAATCATCAGTCCGCCATATTGACCTTTATTTTCCCGGGTAGTTTCTTAAAGGGAATCTCCGCTAGAAACAGTTTTGTTCAAAATAGTAAGTTGGCGTTTGTGTAAAACTGTTTCAGAGCTTTGAAGTCGATAATTCTTTAACTGGTTTGAATACTGGGCGTCTTGTTTCTGCTTTTCATGCTTTTAAATTTCCCGCGCGCCGCCATGATTTATTTTCCCAAAGCTTGATTATGACGTCAGTGCGTTGTCCTGCGTTTTAAATAAAAAAAGTCTTTTAAGTTCAGCATTGGGTGAATTTGGAGATAAATACGTGCTTCTTATGCATATTCCTTGTACGGTTCTACTGAAATCTTCTTCTGTAGACTCCATATTTTGATATTTGACAACGCATTGACGTCATAAATTGCCATAAAGAAAACATGGCGGCGATCGGGCAATTTAAACTGAAAAGCGAACACTTCAGATTCGAGCCAGTTAAAGAGATATCGACTTAGAATCCCATGACCAGTTAAAAAGAACCATTAAGTATACTTTGGAGCTTAAACTGTTTTTCAGCCGAGATTCCCTTTAATTTCCTGAAGAATTATTAAACAATTCATATTTATCTTAAATACGATATATGTGCATTCAACGACTTATATTTGTGTTCAACAGCATGCATTTCTATCGAACTTCAACCCACTGTATGGTTGTTTGACAGAAATATTCATTCAACCATGGGCTATAGGAAAAGTGCATTTCGACTAAATAAAGTTTTAAGTTTTCTCGAGATATTAGCCAATTATGTCGACAATATGTTTTCACTGTATTTATAATCCCTTAAATCATACCAAAATATTGAAAACAAGTAACTGTATTTGCAAAGACCACCGTAACGAGATACAAGCACCGGATCCTGTAGTAAAGGATCTAATCAGCTATAAAATAATAAAACGATTTGATAAAAAAGCAAGGCTGATAAACGGTACGGAAACGACTATATTTGTAAAAAATCCAATATTTCGAAAGGCACAGCCTTTCTTCTTCAGGGTCTTACTTACCCTTTTTTATCAAATCGTTTCAAAATATTGAGCACTCAGACGAGACATTTGCTCCGGGCGTGCGCGCTATTGTTTTGCTTTTGGATATCTATTGTTTTAGCTTTTGTTTTAGTTTTAAGAACGGTATGCATAACTAATGTATAGGGTTATACGGAAATCTTTCCGATATTAATACTATCTTACTTGTTTATGTAAACTTGAAGCGCGGGGTTTCCTTGATATAGCCGTGATTTTCGCTTTCCTTCTGATTTCCCTCGTTCTCACCGCTAGGCCATGCACTAACAGACGAGCAAGCGAACGTAAACACTATGCCGACCAAAGGAAGCCAAAATGCACTCAGTCGAAGCATCGTGCAGCTGAAAAGTGCAAAATGACGGAGGTTTTTTCGCTCGAACCAACGCAAATTTCCCACCAAAATGTTTACTAGATTCCAGTTTTTCCAAAAAAGAGTGTGGATGTTGACATTGCACACTGCCTGTTAAAATGAGTTAGGCCCAGTTCAAACGTCAAACTTCACATGTGCCGAACCTAATGCAAATTAGCAAGAACAATAGATTTTGCTCATTTGCATTAGGTTCGGCACGTGTGAAGTTCGACGTTTGAACTGGGCCTTAGAACAGGATAGAACGCTAAAGCGATGACCGCGCGGTCGAACTCCATACAAGCCTTTATACGAAATTGTTCACTTCAAGGTCAAAATGACGGTACTTTTTTTTGCCCCCGCAGGGTTTTTGGCCCAGAGGCCAAAATCCCGAGGAGGCAGCATTGGAGTCCCCGCGTAAAATAGTACTTACAGAAATAGTGAGAAGTATATGGATATAACCAGAAAAAATCTCGATTTGCCTAAAATGAGCCCGCACCAAGTATCGGGAAATGATGACGTTGAAGGAGTTTTGCCCGCGCATAGTATCGGTAATGATGACGTACACTGCAGTTTTGCCTGCAATTGGTGTTGGAAAATAATGACATACACAGCATGAAAAAATTTTTTTTTTTTAATTTTGAACACCACTTGACCTACACATACATTTTACAACATTATACAAAATAACAGTATAACAGTTAAACTAAGGCAATTAAGTACTGTACTTAACTTTACAAAAGAGCTTAATTACACACTAAAAAGGCTTATTGATATAATAAACTAGCTCAAGGGTCAAATTACGGAGTCTAAATAATGATTAAATAAGTTTACTAATTACGCCTAAGCCTAGCTTTTTTACTCTGAAAGTGGTGTAAAAGCTAACGCATTGCTTATGCAGAGAGTGGTCCACTTCGCTTCATACTTTTTGTTGTTTGAGTTTTTAATAGCAATTTGTCTTTCGCATTTGATTTTACTTTCCAATAAGGCAAGAAAGACCTTCATGCTAGGTGTCTCCGATTGGTTTCTTGCGAGATATAGATGATATTTAGCTATAAGAAGAAAGTGATTAAATGCGTGAAACTTGGTATTTTCAGGTTTGTATCCATAAAGGATTTCGCAAGAGTTAGGCTTTAAGTTGTCCGAGCGCCTTATATTCCACCATTTTATAATGTCTTCCCAAAAAGACTTAACTTTGGGGCACTCACAAAACCTATGAAGGAGTGTTTCGTTTTGGCCATTGCAGTGGTCGCAAAATGGTGACTCTTATTTTCATTCTATGGAGTGATAGATTGGTAGGTATGATTTTGTGTATGAGTTTATATTGGAAGCTCCTCATTTTACTTTCAATGGTGACTTTAAATGGAAGTTTTACAAGCTTTACAAGTTTTACAAGCCTGCATGGCAGGCGCTTTATGAGCTAAGTGTTGCGCTTCGCGCGAAATGCTTCGCTCGTCCCGCTTGGCTCATAAAGTCTCATAAAGCGCCTGTCATGTAGGCCAAGTTTTACTCACGGACGAGAAAAGTTGACATGGTCACATATCTTCGAGGAATTATAATCTGAGAGCACGTTGGAGCAAGTTATCAAGATTTTAAGGTAAGGAAATCTTTACCCATCTTCTTTTATAAACGAAATTTACTTGAAAGTGTTCCAAGTTTGTAAGACAAATGAACCCAGATCAACTGGCAATTTTAAAGCTCAGTTCTAAGTCGTTTTAGTCTTGCATTTCATATTGTTGATTACTCTCTTGTATCTTTATTTCAGGGTTTGATTTCGATTGAAGCAGTGAACGTGGTGAAGTGGTCGAAACGGGAGATCGATCAAGTGAAGAAAGGTGAGATAATCTTGATCTGAAAGGTTGCGGCATAATTTAGCCTGAAAAATATCCATACCGGATTGCGGAAAGACTCAATCCAGATGCTCGCAGTGGTTTCTCTCTCTCGTTCGGCGTACCTCGGCGTAGGAGAATCCACTGCTCGCAGGGTACATTACTACAAAACCTCCTGATTGAAACGAAAGGTGAGATAAGCTTAATCTTGCGGCATTTAGTCTGCGACTACATCCCCTTATAACATAGTAGTCTAAGCTAGTCTACGCACAACGCTTCAGTTCAAGTGGTTATTTTAATTGCTTCGGATCATTTGCCCATATCTTACGGTACCTAAATTGAAGAACTTAGATCATTTTTAGATCGAGTCACTATCGATCACGCTCAGATCATCGAATCGAATAGGTGTGAATATTTCAACATGTATCGCACAGCTAGAGGCCATTTCCTGTTTTTGTGAAACCTGGAATTTGAGGTGTCGAAATATTTGTTTCTTTCATTTTTGTCCAAACTATCCACGAGAAGTGAATTTACAGAGTTGCTTTTCAAATGCCTGTCAGATTATTCACAGTTCAGTGAGAAAAGTAAAATTTTGCCAGGGATTCGAGAGCCTGTTTCGTTGTACCTTAGAGAACGTTGCAGTTCATTTGAAGCAGGAGATTGTAATGCCACTTTCAGTCAAATCTTTGAAGAAAAAACTTTCGGCAATTTAAATTCAGATGAGATGAGTATTTTTGCAACTCAGATTTTTTTCAGTTTATGAGTTAAACAGTGACAGCTGTAATATTGATGATATTGCAACGCCAGTCGGTGATCGCACAAAACCCTTTGAAAAATCCCAAAGTTTTAGTGGCAATGCCTCGACTGATCGATCCCAATGTTGCAGTTTCAGTTGTCACAAAATGGTGAGCTGATTACCAAACTGAAAGATCATGAAGAGGACACAGCTAGCTACTTCAGTTTTGCCATTCATAACGGTCGTTGCCATTACTGCTTTCGACGAATCATGGGTAATAACGCGAAATCGCGTAATTTTCTGTTCAATTTGCCTTTTGTAATAAAAGATGACAGGCCTAGCAAATCCTGCTCGTCGCTAAAAGCATTTCAGCCCAGCTTAAGAATAGGTTTACCCAAGTACGTACCTGAGAGGTTTTTCTTTGTAAATTAAAATAAAGATATAACATGCCTGTTGTTCTAAATGTAGTCGATTCCGTTTGATCTTAGGGAAAAATCTCTAGCTGTCATACTGACAGAAAGAATTTACGCTTTTCAGAGCCCCTTAGAATATTTAGTTTACCGTCGTTTATTTGTTTGCTAGCTCTTGACATAACAATGGCGTTTCTTTGGGTCACTTTAAAAGTGTTGCAAGATCAGTAGTAGCCGCTTATCTATGAATAAGTCGCTGCTTAGTTTAAGTTCATTTCTCAGTCCGTGATTTAATGTGAGCGCAAGTCTGCGGTTAGCATAACTTGCGAGTAGTGTTTCAAACATCTCTCCTTCCTGCTGCGCTGCGCAAGATGCTGAGTTACGCATGTATCACAGTACTACACAACACTTACAAGCTTGTTGTACAACAGAGAACAACAAACAAAGAAGTTTTTCATATAGTGGAGCTCAGTTGGGGAACAACTTACCCACAGAATTAAGACTAGCGTCTTCTTTAAGCGAATTTAAGACAAAACTAAGTCGCCATAGTTTTAAAGTAAAGTTTTAAACATATTTTTGAACACGGCCTCCATGAAAGACAGTTTTTACTTTTTTATATTGTACCTCTTATTTGTAGTTAGGAAGTTAGGTAGTTAGCTGATTATGATAATTTAAGCTGATGGAAATACCGTGTATAAATAAAGTTATCTATCTAGATAAACAAATTATTTCTCCCCCCGGGGGGAGGGGTACTCTCATATATAAGCTATATGGGTATGTGCTGCATTGAAGGGTATGGTTTTCAAGCAGTTTAGTCTGGGATAAGGCATAGAAATCAGAGAGTTTTGGTTTAGAATAGGGTATCATTTGCTGGGAAACTGATCAGTGGTATGAAGAATTAAGTCAAGAATAAGAATTGAAACTCGGAAGAGAAAGAGCCTTCCCTAAACGGAGATAAGATCATCGCGGCAACATTGTTGTCGGATAGTTTTCCATTAAAATCACTACTAGTGATACAGTACTAAAAGTAGCAAGTCTGGTATAGGGTAGGGATTTTCGGTGTCCAGTCCAGTATAGGGTTGCAAAATCAGCTGAACATGGTCTGGTATAGGGTAAGGGTTTCAGAGTCCCAGCGGCACACCCCCACCCAAAAATATACATAGTACCCTTCCTCCTGGATACTTCTCATCCATTGAGATATACCTACAGCGCCACTGTACAACTATAAAATAGCCATTCCTTGTGTGAGAAAGTATCTTACATGCTTAAGAAATCAGCTAAAAAGCCTACAAAGAAACACAACTAATGATCGGATCGAAAATACACCATTGTTATTGGCTAACTCCCCAAGAGCTCAAAAGTGGCTAACATTCTACAATGTCAAATCATTCTACGAGACCTTTCTAAGTGGGAGCAACTGATGAGGTTCACCAAAGAACCGAAACTCGAGTCTTGCTTAATAAAAGAGTACAAAAGTAACCACTTGCATCTGTAAGAATTAAAAAACAGCTACCATGCTGTAGCCTGTGTACAGACGCCCCCTCCCCTAAAAAAAATCGAGAAAAAAATTTGAGGGGAGGGGCGTCTGTACACAGGCTACCAAGCTGGAGATTCAAGCATTCAGTCAAGCCGGATGCAATGACGCCATACGTCTGAAAATGGAGGTACTGCCTAGCTCCGAGAAACTCGTCAACTTAACGCAGAATGAACTCTGAGGAGCTAAAAACAATGGTGCAAGATGCCTCTATTCCAATATAGACCATGACTATAGCGTAAGACTTGAATCTTAGACTCTTTTAGCCGTGATGTTGAAACATTATCTCACAGGTTATACTAACCGCAGACTTGCGCTCACATTAAATCGGCACGGACTGAGAAATGAACTTGTCCTTAGCAGCGACTTATTGGGTGTTTCTTGGTGTTGCGGAAGCCATTGTTGGTTAGCTTTTGTGTTGTGGTGTGGGTATTGTTCAGTGTCTTTTGAATCTTTTGTTTTACGTCATTTGGTGATCACACCATCTGCAACACCAAGAAACTACCGACTCATTCAACTAGTGAGCCAAAGAAACAGGCCTTTTATATCTTTATTTTGATCTACAATGAACAATCACTCAGGCACGCACTTGGGGTAGACCTATTCTTAAGCTGGGCCAAAATGCTTTTAGCGACGAGCAGGATTTGTGCTAGGCCTGTCACCTTTTATAACAAAATGCAAATTGAACAGAAAACCACGCGATTTCGTGTTATTACCCATGATTCGTCGAAAACAGTAATGGCAACGACCGTTATGAAAGGCATCGACCGTTAACAAGAATGGCATCGACCGTTAAAAATGCCACCGACCGTTTACGAAAGGGAAATTTGCGGCGGCGCCAAGGAAAACGCCCACTTCAAAAAAAAATTCGTGCTATTTTAAACTGCGTTTCAGTTGTTCCAGTTTGTTTAGTTTGTCTAATGTTATGTGACTGGATTGTCCAGGTGCTGAATTTGTACAGATGGCTTTTAACTTCAAATTAATAGAAAAAGGAAAATTGACCGTCGTATGTTCACTTTCTCCACCAAACCTATAATTTTATCATTTGACGTTATTGTTTTGCAGGCCCTGTAAAACGCACGTGCAGAGGCATTGTTTTCGCTCATTTAACCTATTGTTTTGTGCCATTCTCACTGCCGTCGCCGTCGTGGTTGCTTTTAGTTCTTGCTAAAAGTTCCCTAATAGAGCAGTTTTCAATTTACCCTGGGTGCCAGAGGTTTTTATTTTTTAGTGAAAAACGGCGAGTTTGAGCGGCGAAGCCGCGACAACGAGGCGCAACGCGCCGAGAAAAAATAAAAACCTCTGGGCACTCGAGTACACAACCTCATTTCCATGCGATTTGTGGATCGGATATCTCACCAAACCGGGTTTTTTGGTTTGGTTTGGGAACCAACGCGTGTCTGTTTGTTTACATTAAATCTGACAGCTGACATGTTTAAAACGCGGTCGAGACAGAATATCAAATCCACTCCGGTGGAAAAGATACATCGATGACATTTTTTCACTGTAGAGTGTCGAGAAAAAGGAGATAGAAGATTTTATTGTCCTTGCAAACAAACATTAATCTCAGACAAAGAAGTAAACTTTCTGGATACAACCATTTTCAAAGGCGAGAGATTTAACAAACAAAGAATCCTTGATATCCGCACGCAATTAATCCAGTACACCTATTTCTCTTCCTGTCACCTACCAGTGGTCAGCGAAATCGTTAAGCGAGAATACCTGCAACTCCAAAGCACGCCTCCGTGCTAGAGATAAAAATTAAATAGAGATAAAAATTTTCCTCGTTCAAACAAAACTCTAAAGGTCACACTCCACGATAACACGAATTAATAAGTCGTGTCTGGCTTGTCAACACCTCTTTTCAAGACATCCTTGCGCTGAATAAATTTCAACAGCGCTTCTTTCTGAACTGGCTTTAGTTCTCTGATATTTTGACATATCAGAGAAATCACACAGCGTCTCTTAAAGATCGCAAAAAGCCGCAATCTCTATCTACGTCCGCCATTGTTGTTTGTGTGGCTTCACTTTGGGAAACCGGTTTTTCACGCGTCCGTTGCGAATTGTTTTGGTCCAGCCAATCGAAGTTGCTGTTGCATCATTAACTCCCGGTAGAGTCTGGAAACAAGTAGGAGTAACCAATCAGCGACCTAGTTCAGATTCTGAACTAGATCCTCGCATGGAAATGGATCCTCGCATGGAAATGAGGTTGCATATTCGAGTGACCAGAGGTCCGTCTCGCGAGCTTCTTCTAACCGTTTATGCGGTTAATTTCACTCATGATATTCAGAGAACGGACCCCTGGATCCAGGGTGTTTTCAATTAAGTGTCAAAAGTAATTACACAATTGCTTTGGTTTTCCATTGCTACGCTTTGTGATTGGCTAAAAAATCTCCCGCCACCAATCGTGACTTGCTCGCACGCGTTTTCCCGCGCTTGGCGCCGCCGACATGTAATTGCTTCGAGCTCTGATTGGTTCATTGGATTGTTTACGACTGCTGTGATTGGTCGGAGTAATTACTTTGGTTTTGGTTTTACGACACTCAATTGAAAACTGCTCCAAACAAACAATAACTACGCTAAAGAAAAAACGAATGGGCCATAACTCTATGGAGAAGTTGGATAATTTGAGTTAAGAACAGCATATAATATTATTTTAAACTTGGCTTACATTTGTTGTATTGTAACTTGAGCGGAAACTGCAAAGTCCGTTGTTATTTACTTTTGAATAGTGATCGTGCAATTTTGACAGAGTGTTTCAGGATGGATGAAAGAGCCAAAAAGCGGCAAAGAAAACAAGACAACAGGCCTAGATGCATGCAGAAGAAGCCCGGCGGCAGATTACTCTCATTGTTAAATAAAACTTGCGTCCACCTCGAATGAATATTTCTGATGAACGAAAAAAGTTTGTGGTAAAGTTGAATGAATATTTCTGTCGAACAAAAACGTTTGAGTTGATGAGTTGAATGAATATTTCTGTTGAACGAAAAAACTTATACCCCTACACGTCGTAGACTTCACTGGCTGCCTGTGAATTATATATAGATTACTTCATGGGCAGAGCGCGCGTACGGCGTTTACGCATGAGTTGGTGATGTATCAGAAATCGAACGAGTGAGCGCAGCGAACGAGTGAGATTTCTGATACAAACCAACGAGTGCGTAAATGCCGTACAAAGCACTGCCCATGCTGTAATTTGTTTATTTTATACATACTGAGATTTTATACCAAGGTATGTTTTATTTATGTTTGTCTCGAAAATAAACAGCTCTGGAATAAATTACTTTGACCGGCAGAGTCTCAAACAATCAAGTCTCCTGGTCGCTTAAAGCTTTGGCTGCATTTGGTTTGTTTCCTTTGCCTTCTTTTTTTAGTTGTTTGCTTCGAGCTTCCAGACATTTTCTTGCTTGTTCAAACGCTTTGTCTTCAATAATGCTCACAGGGTATTTACTTTCTTTCAAATGCCGGTTGAAACTCGAAATCAATCCTCGAAGGCTTGAAGGCTCGTAGTCTTCGCCGTCTTTTCTTTTAACATTTAAAATAAATTCGCATACGTACTTGTTGAGTTCTTCTGGATGAATTTCTTCTTGTTGTTGTTTCGCTCTTCTCTTTCAAGAATACGGTTAGTAGATTAACATCTCTTCGCGTTTTCGCTCGAGTGTTTTTGTTTTCCTGCTCTTGAATGTATTCTTCAATTGGTTTGTCCAAGGACATAAATCCGGAACTTTCTGTCATCTCTTGAGTTTTGAATAAAGAATTAAAAGTTCAAGCAAATATTTTTGTGAATGAAAAGGCCAGCGCCAGCGACAGTACAAGCGCCTTTGAAAATACTGATTTGTTTTGACAGGTGCTTTGTGATTGGACGAAACGCTTTTCTCACATGTGAGAAAGTCCTTTCGCCATTCTGATTGGCTGCGAAAATTCCCTGAACGGGGTTTTCACCCGCGAAATTCTATAAGAAAATCTCAGTATGTATAAAATACAGAGTTATCTTTAATATTTTACTAATTGTTTTCAAAGGTCTTAATGGCTTGGCTCCTTCTTATATCAGTGAACTACTTAGTTATAGGAACTATTCCCGGCCTTTAAGGTCAGCCTCTATGAATTACCTACAAGTAGGTAGGACCAACACCAAAACGTATAGTGGTCGGACTTTTTCTGTGGCGGGCCCGAAGCTATGGAACGAGCTTCCTCTAGAGTTGAGGTGTTCTGATACTGTTCAAAGTTTTAAAAGGGCATTAAAAACTCATCTTTTTATGCTTGCATATAATTTAAAGTACCTTTTATTTATTTTCTATTTATTTGCTTTTCAAACAATATTTGTAGTGTATTTTGTCTTTGTTTTTCAATTATAATACCTATGACTTTTCTAAAATTGAAATGTAACTTAGCTAGTCCAGGATTGTTTATATATGTAAAGTAATTGAATTTTTTTTTTAATATTTTATACATTGTAAAGCGCTTAGGACAAGTAGTGATTTTGCGCTATAGAAATAAATTACTAAATTAAATTAAATTAAATTATTAAACTTTGTGTAGAAGTTGAATGAATGTTTCTGTCAAATAACAGTACCGTGGGTTGAAATTGAACAGAAATGCATGTATGTTGTTGAAAACAAATATAAGTCGTTGAATGCAAATATACATAATAACTATAAATTGTTAAATAAAACTATACAGTCATGTTGTTAAATTTTGCAACAAAATGACAAATTAACAAATGGCAAAAATGACAAATGGCCAAAAACAGTCTTTAATATGCATTGCATATTGCAGCGGTTACATTGAATCACGTAAGTTGGATTTTTGGTTTCACAGGTCAGTTTAGACTCGATAGAGTGCGTTCCGTCAGAGATGTATGGGCAAGTAGCATAATTCCTTCCACAGCGGAAAACCCCGGGAGTTGTGGATGAGCATCAGTCGAGTTAGAATGGACTTTAACTATAACTAGTAAGTCACGGAGGTTGGAAGAGCGTCTGAAGGCTAGAAGAGGTAAATGTTGAAAAGCTTTCTTACAGCGGTCAGAAGAAAACAGCAAGTTGTAATGTTTATTTTTTTATGATGTTAGAGAAGCGAAGAAGGGATGGATTAAAAGTCATTATAGCGGAGCTCTCGCGGGCCGAAGGCCCACTCGCATAGCTCCATACTCATAGAACCCATGCCCGTCATTTTTCATGGTCATGGCTAGCGGAATGTTTCGCGGGGCGCGCGTCCGTAACATGTGTGTCCGAGCGAGCGAGTGAGCGAGTGTTGGGCAAGACTAGTTCGCGGGCGCGTATGACGTCGCAAAACATGCGCGTATGACGTCACGCAATATCCGGGATTTTAGCAATTTTGGAACCAGCAGGGTTTTGGAAGTCGAAAAAGCAACATTTACCCCACTAGTTTTTACAAGCACTGGAGGTATGGGAGACGAATGCAAGCGATTTCACAGTAGACTCGCAGAACTTATCGCTATTAAAAAAGGGGAAGACTATAGTACAACTATAGCATGGATTCGCTCAAAGGTTTCATTCGCCTTACTGCAGTCTGCTCTGCTCTGTCTGAAGGGATCTCGATCCACAAGACGCGCTCCCTTGAACTTACAGGACACTGACTTTGACATTGAAAAAAAACTCGCGGGAATTAGGAATTAAATTTTTATATAATTTCTTAGCCAGTCTTTTTTTTTGTCTTTTTTTTTGTCTTTTTTTGATTGATAAATTTTCTGAAACAATGTTATAGGATACAATTCATTTTGAAGAATCTAATTTTTGAAGGCTTTTCTCTTTTTTTAAAAATGTAAATAAATGTAACGCTAGATATACTATTTTAAATGTACATATCGTATTAGAATTTTAATGTATTGTAAATAGTTATTTTAATTGTCAATAAAATTATTATTATTATTTTGGAACCAAAGCGAGGCTTGTTTTTAATTAATTATTTTTCACAAGAATTAAAATTCTTGTGCTTCCTACCTTTTACCTTAGTTAAGCTTATCGTCGGCTTTCTGTTCAGAGAGCTACGCTGTTAGGCTCAGCCTATCTATATGTATTAAAAGGTATACGTTTGGGCTTGTTGGCGTGGTCGCGCTTGGTTCTTCGCGTAATGTCTGGGCGCCATCCTGGAATATGAAATTAGAGATAGACGGGGGGAGTATAAAATGCGGCCAACGGTGTGGGTGTCAGGCAGAAAGACGAAGGAAGAAGGGAAGCTCCCCTCCCCACTCCCTTTGACTCGTCCCAACTCCCTACGTTTTGGAATTCCAAGATGGCGGACGAGCTTACGAACGAATTCAAAAAGCATTCGCTCGCCATAAAACGCCTGCACTGAAGGCTATAGAGTTAGTGTACGGGGAATGTTGGCAGCGCGTTGTATTTGTTTCGTAAGGAAGTTGCGTTTATATCCTCGTTTGAGAAGGTATGTTGTTAACTGCGCAGTGCGAGTTTGAAATGTTTCGTCTGTAGAACAAATACGTCGTAACCGTAGGGCTAGACTGAAAGGAATGGCTTTTTAGTATGTATAGGACCCGGGAGGGGGGGGGTACTCAACAAAATTTTGTACGAGGATGCTCCGCCGCGAGGTCCAAACCCTTACCCTTTCATATACCGTTTTTGACAGAAAAGGTACCCCTTTCATATACCTTTCATTGAAAATGGTACCCCTTTAATAAACCTTTCATTGAAAATGGTACCCCTTCCATGTAGCCTTTTCGTGCGTCTGTTTGATAAATTTTGAAAGGCCCTTTTTATAGTACTTATATCACAGTTTTCCCTACGTTTTTTATACTTCAACTCGTGTTTTCGCTACCCTATCCTATTCTTCGTGAAATCCCTACCTTTCATATACTTCGACTCGTGAAATCCCGACCCTTTCATATACCTCCAGCCTCAAAAAGGTACCCCTTTCGGGCGGAGCATCCCCGTATAACCGATTATAAGGAGTAGTCTCCCCCCCCCCCCCCTCCGGGGTATAGGACCGACGGCGAGATGAAAAGAGTAGATGTTGGTCTGTAGGTTTAGTGTAAAGATCAGTACAAATATTACTGTTGTCATTTGAAGAGACATTTACATCAAGGAATTCGCTCACGTTAACTTGTACCGGGTGGATTCTCTTAAGAACTCGGGAATTCTTCCTCAGGTAGCATCAAGAATTGGGGACCACTGATCCACCGACATTTCGGGGTCAGCTAGCTTTCCTCTTGTACAATCATCGGCCACTCCTTGACGTCTGATTTGGAGGCGATTTCGGCAACTCTGTGTGATATGTACACGCTGAATCGTCTCTGAGTGTTGCTAAGGTAGTGTAACACGATCCTGGAGTCACAACAAAACCTGATACGTTTCGTCAACTTCAAAGTCGATTTCTTCTAATATCTTGGTCTTCAGCCTAGTGGCTTGATGGGTGCTATTCTTGTCTTGCTTTTAACAAAGGTCACATTGACAGGTCACGATAAAAGCCGTACCACCGAGGAACTACGATTGGCTGCGGAGTCTTCAAACCGTCCTTCCAAACTTGCCACTGCTGGAGAATGTCGTCAGGCAACACTTCTCAAGAGGTCCTGTTCTACACATCTAAGGCTCTTTCCTGTGGTAACTTATTACAATCAAGATCAAAAGTGTCACATGCTACTTCAGACGAAGGGATTGCTGCAAGGATTCGTCGGCTGTTTGACATCCACTTCGTGAGACGAAATCCTCCGGTTGCTAGAATTTCTATCAGCTGTTTTACTAGAGCTACGGTTTCATCTGAGTTTGGTTTCATTGATGTCAATAAGTCACGTTCCGCTTTACTGCATGGATCGCATCTTCACTAAATTTCCCTTGTTGGTCAAGAGGAGCTCTGTAACGCATAGCTTGCACAACATGGCGAGTCAACAGAGCCAAACACGTGAACCGTCATCTGATATTTGTTTGCTTCCTTTGTTTCATCTAAGTCTCTCCACAAGAAACGCAAAGAGTATCTATCTTCTTCACAAGCATAAACTTGATGAAACATTTGTTCAATGTCCGCCATGACACCAATCTTTCCGCTACGAAATCTCATGATTCCAACCAAATTGTTTAACAGGTCAGGACCAGTCAAAAGCTCTCCGTTCAATGAAACACCATCAAACTTTACAGCAGCATCGAATATTACGCGGACCTTTCCAGGCTTGTTGGGGTTCAACACTTCGTGGTGTGGCAGTACCATGTTTTTTAGAATGTTACTTTAATTTGGCCTCTTCGGGTTTCATCCTTTGCGTGTGTCCTTTAGTGACATAATCATTTATGACTTTCTGGTATTTCTCAGCCAGTTCTGGGTTCTTCTTAAGTTTCTTCTCGGTTCAATGGAGTCTTGAAACTGCCATAGCGCGGTTGTTTGGCAAGATTGACTGACGTTTCCATAGCGATTCTGTTTTATAGTGTTCATTTTAACCCGTGAATACGCGAAATGTAATGAACGGGTTATTGCTGACGAGGACAGTTTCACTCACTCACTCACTCACTCACTCACTCTCTAACTCACTCACTCACTCACTCACTCGCCCCTTCCATCAGCTGTAAACGTTTCTTGGTAATTCCGCTGACCAGCGCGTAAGGCTTTCGTGGCAAAGGAATAGTCGATCGCCCGAAAAGGGGGACATTTTGAAAGCGCTGCTCTTATGTTTTGTATTTGGAGTCCTTTAATGGAACATTAAAACCGATGTGCTGGCTTGAAATTGATTTTTCAACAGGCGCGCATTTTAATTACCGCATATCTACGTTGAAATAATAACATTTTACCTTCACAATCACCGTTAGTCTTCATGGCTTAAGGGAAATGGTCAAGACTATTGTACTCGGACAGGACCCACCATAAATACAAAAAGACTGGTGGTCTCTTTATGTACCCCTCTCCCCCACCTAAAAAGATGGCGTCTTGTTGGTATAGCCCCCAATTCTATCAAAATTAGAAACTGAGAGAAATATTAAAACCTTTCTGTGCCGTTTTACTAGAAATGCAAGCTTCATGCACACAGGATATTTAAGTCTCATCTCCAATTTTTAAGCCAAAAAAAATTTAGTCCATTAAACTCATCAGATAGGTGGTATCTTGTATAACCCCCCTACCCCTACACAAGGTGGGTCCTCGTAGAGTGTACTTGTTATGACCGCTTCCCTAATAGCGTAGTACATGTAACTACCAGTCAGACGACCCGAGCTCGGATTTTGCCCGGGATATTTTGTTATTTTTCTCTGCGTTCGTCAAAAGTTTAATTTTAAAAATATCGAACCGTGTCAGTATAAAAACGTAAGCTTACCGCAACATTGCGTTATACGTTAGCATTTCTCATTCAATTCTTTCTTATTAGTCTGAATTTGTAAATAGTCAATTCAATTCATTGTATTTTTTCATTCTTTGTTGTTGTATTTTACTATTTTTTTTAATGTGTAGTTATTACTTTAGTCATTTAGTCATTTATTTGTTATTTTAGCAATTTTTATAATTTTGTAACTGAAAAACCCTTGTAGGGAGTTACAATAAAGTATGTATTGTATTGTATTGTATTCAAGGGTTGGCTCACGGGAGCCTTTGATTCGTTTACTGTGCTGCTCCGTAAGATAGACAGTGCCCTTTTGTCTTCCATTTGTCTTTCATCATTCCGTTGCATATGAATTTATCACCCAAAATCGTTCAATTTGTTGCTGCAACGGAGGACCTTCGTTTGTTGCAAGAAAGTTTACATTGCTTGCTTCACACAGTCCTTTGTTTGCATTTCCAAAGAGCGTCCACCCAAGAGGGTTCTTAATGGCGATGGGCTCATCCAGACTTCCCTGGCGGACTTCAATTAAGGTGAATCAGCAGGTGAGCCATATCAGATCCAATGAGAAGCATTACATCGGAACCTTCAAGTTCAGCAAGATCGACACCCTATGGAAGACTCCACTGTTCGATTGCCGCTTTCTTCGACACGACGGATGGCATATTTAGTGGGCGCTTTTTTTGTCACAATTCTGGAATGAGAATGGCTAGAATGGGAAATGAGCGCGTTTTTTATTCCGCGTTCCGATTCCGGAATGGAAAGCGAGCCATTCCAACCATTCTGCTATCAGGAGCAGAATGGACAGAACGCTCCGAATGAAATCCAAGATGACGGAGGACGGGGGAAGTTCAAAAACGTCGCTATCGCAGAATAAAACAGGCTATAACTGGGGGCACAATGAATCATTGCTGCTAATAACGCTCTAGAAAAAGTACAAAACTTTTTTTTTCTGATGTTTCATACAAGAGAAAGACAATTTGGCAAATGATTGCGGACGAAATGGAGGAGCAAGGTTACAGTTCCTCGGCTATAAATGGTGAGAATCGCTGGAAGTGTCTGACCTCGAACTTCAAAAAATGCGAAAACAACAATAACAAAAGTGGAAGAGAAAGAAAGGAATGCAAGTTCTACAAAGAACTGGCCGAGGTCTATGGCTATCGGCCAAACCGGTTAGACCGCTCGTTACGTTCAGCAGTGCCCGGCGGCAAAACAGAGAAAGAAAAGTTGAAGCAGGGGAGTCAAGCAACACAGATAAGCTATACGGGTATGTGCCGCTGGACGGCGTCGGGTTTTATGACCTTCTAGGTCTGAGATGGGGTATACTTTTTCAGTTCAATTTTCGAATTAAGTGTTTTGTCATTTTTGCCGGTACATTTTTCATCTGGAACCGTGCCTGTGTTCACTCGATTCAATGAACGTGTATGGGTTTGACGCTTAATTAATAATTCTGTCAATTTGTGTAAAGAAACCCCTTTTTGTATAACGAGTATTTCATCCAAATTTAACTGTTTGGTCTAAGATGGGGTAGTGAAAATAGAAATTTATTGCGGAGTCCCCCCCCCCCCCCCCCCCCCCCCCCCCCCGTTGACTATAGACTTCCTTGACTATGAATGAGGACCTTTCGTTGAGGCTGAGCACAAACTTGGTTTATGCTGCTGTGGGCAACGGGGATACTTCGGATAGGCTCCCAACGTCGAGCATCTTCTTGTGGAGAAGCAGATGTCCTAGGCAAGCTGCTCACGATTTGAGTTTACTTTGTAACCTTTATGGAAAAGCGTGTGGTGTGGTGCGGTTTCTTGAGACAACGTTTTTTCGGACAATCCTTCGCCTGATGGTTTGTTTTCAAACAATTGAAACAAAGTTTATGTTCCCATGCATTTTTTTTTTTTGCCTTTCTTGGAATTGCTTAAACAGAGGACACTGCGCAACAAAGTGCTTGTTTCCGTAAACAACACACTTGTTTCATTTGACTGGACGTTCTTCCCTACTCAGTTTTTGTTTTGAAAGTGGGCTTTGACTTGCTTTGGGTTATGGAAACCATTGCTGTCTTTTCGAACTTCAGTGGGGAACCTTGTTGCCATGACCGAAGTCACAGCCAGGGGGTGCAAGTGAGGACTAAGCTTTGGGTCGGGGAAGGCATTGCTGTCCATTGGGACTTCGAAGGGAAGCTCTGCTCCCGTTACGAGGGGATGCAGCTTGATGCTTGACTTTGGTTTGGTAGACCTTAGCTTCTTGTTCCACCTCGCATACGAAATCCTCCAGGGGATTAAACAATGTGTCTACTCGTTTATGCAACCATTTCTCCTGAACTCTACCAGGGTAGATCTATCCCTGCGACCATCTATGTGTTCATTCTATCTTACTCTGAGGTGCATCGGTTGTCACATAGTCGCTCTACGGCTGAGATACTCTGGGGTTTAGAGTATAGCAGACTGACCCATTTTCACACACCATGTCGTACATGCCTTCACTTGGTAATAGTAGTCACGCAATTCTAGTCTATCATTTGAAGGTACTGTACAGCCCCCGAAATGATCCCGAAATGATCCCGACCCCGAAATGGTCCCCATTTTTTCACACTGACTCCGAAATGATCCCCAAGTAATTTTGGGAATGGAATGGCCTTCCATCCAGAGAAAGCTGGAATGAATAAAAAAAAGGCAGTTAAGGAAATTTTGATTCTCATTATATGCAGTATTCTCTTATTTATTCATTTTGGACAATTCTTAAAATAAATAATTATAACGCATTTTTTAACGATTTTTCAAGAAACTTTATCATTTCTTATCGTAATAAGGGTTGTTGTTGTTCATCTTGGTGAACACACTAGTAAAAAAGTATTTTTCGTTTGTCTCACGATGTAGTCACTTCCGATGTGGATCGCGACGTTTCGACTGCATACTGCTAGTCTTCTTCAGGCGATGGGGTCGACTGGTTACGCGTCACCTTATGAAGCACGATGCTCTGCTGTGATTGGTTGGTTTTCAACAGCTGTGACTGGTGCATTTTTGATCATCGTTGTTTCGGCGAATTGTTCCCTCGGCGGTCCGTAGTCGTACGGCTCTCCTGTTGTTGTGTTTCTTGATCGTGGGCATCCATGCTTCTGGAATTTCTATTCCACTGTCTCTGTTGATGTTGTTAGGGTTAAGTCTTATGTGGATCGCCTCTTTGACCCGGCGTGTGTACCCCATCGCCTGAAGAAGACTAGCAGTATGCAGTCGAAACGTCGCGATCCACATCGGAAGTGACTACATCGTGAGACAAACGAAAAATACTTCTTTACTAGTGTGTTCACCACGATGAACAACAACAACCCTTATTACGATATTAACTGGAAATATGGGCGCACAGCCCTAAGGTTGATTCGTCGACATGAGCGTTGCCCGAGCAAGCTCACACGCTTCACAAACCATCTCACCTTTCTAACAAGGTGCATCAAGAACCGCGTTGTCCCGAAAGATCTACGAGTTCGAGCACCAGTTCCCACAAAGGGCGCGCGGAAAGTCGCCGAACTTACATCTATGCGATTCCTGAGGGAACGGATCAGACTGACACAGAAGGCCAAAGGAGATACAAAGAAGGAAACAGAATCTACAGCCCAGAGTATTTCATCCAAACTCTCGACAGACGACGCTAACAGGATACTAGAACAAATCAAGACCAACACCCAACGAGTCTTTAACACCACCAAAGACAGACAACAGCAGAAGTTTGAAAAACTTTTGCGCGAAAAACAGGCGGCCGTGTCACCACTCTGACACAACGTATGCTGACAAAACTAACTGGGTTATTAATTTATCCTCTAGGTCCCTAAGCGATGCCGAGATAGCCCTGCTGAAGAAAGGACTGAATTTTGCCGTAACTCCTGAGAACATACCTGCCACAGAGATCGTCGCAAAGGTTGAATCAGCCATCAGACAACTCAACCCCGAACAAGCAGACACTGTCAGAAGAGCTGTTAACAACATCCTTCAACAGGCAGAACCACCAGAGCCTAACATCACGAAGGAAATGCAAGACGCGCTGAAACGCCCTAAAAGAGGACCAGACCATCACGGTTCTCCCAGCAGACAAAGGGCGCGCTAGCGTGGTCATGGATACTGACACCTATCACACCAAGATGTCTTCCCTGATCGAGAACAGACCGTACCAGCTCCTAAACAAAGACCCGACAGACCATCTGACTCGGAAGTTTTCTGAGAAACTACTAACCTTGAAGCGGAGCGGACATCTATCGGAGGCCGTTTACAACAAGATCAGACCTCGACACAAACAGCCGCCTAGAATCTACGGTTTACCGAAGATCCACAAGGTCGACGTACCCTTAAGACCTATTGTGTCATGCATTAACACCTTTGCATATGATTTATCCGCCTACTTACCTAATATCTTGTCTCCTTTAACAGGTAACTCAGAGTTCACGGTGACCAATTCAGCTCACTTCGTATCCACCATCAACAGTGAGACGATCCTAGACAACGAGATCATGGTGTCTTTCGACGTAGAGTCGCTGTTTACCAACGTTCCTATCGAAGCCGCCGTACAAGCCACACTACAGAAACTGGAGAACGACCCTACCCTTGCAGACCGTACGACGCTAACGCCTGCTCAGATCGCTGACCTCCTGACTTTCGTATTGAGGTCCACATACTTCCAGTATAACGGATCAATTTACGAACAACAAGAAGGCTCAGCCATGGGGAGTCCGGTTTCCGCTGTTATTGCCAACCTCTACATGGAGAGCTTCGAGGAACAAGCAATAACTACATCATCTTACAAGCCTAGGATCTGGAAACGTTACGTAGACGACACCTTCACCATTCTAGATCGCGCAATCGTCGATAGCTTCTTACAGCATCTAAACGACCAGGAGCCTTCCATCCGTTTCACCATGGAGACAGAGAATGACAACAAACTCGCCTTCCTCGACACCGCAGTTTCAAGAGAACCCGACGGCCGCCTCACCACCAGCGTATACAGAAAGCCTACACACACTGATCAATACTTAGCGTATGATTCACACCACCCGCAATCAGTAAAACGCAGTATTGTCAAGTGTCTTTACGAGCGCGCCAAACGTTTCGTAACGAAACCCTCTGTTATCTCCAAGGAGAAAAAACATCTGTCATCTGTTCTTGTTTCTAATGGTTATCCTTTTTCTTTCTTGCAGAAACTTACCAAGACCAGAAAACCCAACACCAGTGCTGAGCCCACGACCGAGTTCAAATCTACTGCGGTTTTACCTTATGTCAAAGGTCTGTCCGAACAACTTCGCCGCTGCCTACAACAACAAGGCGTACGTGCTGTTTTCAAGTCGGAGACTACACTTAGATCACACCTAGTACGGCCTAAAGACGCTGTTGACCCGACTGAACAAGATGGCGTGGTTTGCAGAATTCCCTGAGAATGCGGTAAAGTTTATATCGGCGAGACTGGAAGACCTATGCAAGACAGAATAAAAGAGCATGACCGAGACATCCGATTCGCTCGTACCTAGACCTCCGCCGTTTCAAAGCACGCAAACAACACTGGACACCACCCGCTTTAGAATGAAGTAAGGTTTATTGATCGTGATCCTCATTGGTACACACGCCGGGTCAAAGAGGCGATCCACATAAGACTTAACCCTAACAACATCAACAGAGACAGTGGAATAGAAATTCCAGAAGCATGGATGCCCACGATCAAGAAACACAACAACAGGAGAGCCGTACGACTACGGACCGCCGAGGGAACAATTCGCCGAAACAACGATGATCAAAAATGCACCAGTCACAGCTGTTGAAAACCAACCAATCACAGCAGAGCATCGTGCTTCATAAGGTGACGCGAAACCAGTCGATCCCATCGCCTGAAGAAGACTAGCAGTATGCAGTCGAAACGTCGCGATCCACATCGGAAATGACTACATCGTGAGACAAACGAAAAATACTTCTTTACTAGTGTGTTCACCACGATGAACAACAACAACCCTTATTACGATAAGAAATGATAAAGTTTCTTGAAAAATCGTTAAAAAATGCGTTATAATTATTTATTTTACTAGTATATCATTTCTTATTTTTGCAAATGCAGCGTTTTCAACTGTAACTAATAACAAATACAAACTTATCCGCAGACCGGCATGATTTAAAAGGGGAAACAAACATGATCGAACGTGAACATCAACAACCATATTATTTCAGTAACGATCGGTCGGGATCATTTTGGGGTCAATTTGGGGATCATTTCAGGGTCGGGATCATTTCGGGGGCTGTACAGATCTCGGAGTCTCGTAAATCTCAGCTTCCGTTGTTATCGGCTCGACATTTTCCAGCAATTTGAGTCTCGGTCTCGAACTTTTAAACAAGGGTCTCGCAGTCTCGCAAAGTCTCGAATTTACCATTCTATACCCCTGGTAAGCTGTAGCAATTGTAAACTTGTAAAACTATGAAGTTATTTAACGTTCTTATTTTATTTTCTGTTCTGTGTTTTGTGCACAAAATTGATTTCAGACTTGTTACTGTCGTTGTTACTGTCCTTGTTACTGTCCTTGTTACTGTCCTTGTTACTGTCCTTGTTACTGTCCTTGTTACTGTCCTTGTTACTGTCCTTATTACTGTCCTTATTACTGTCCTTATTACTGTCCTTGTTACTGTCCTTGTTACTGTCCTTATTACTGTCCTTGTTACTGTCCTTGTTACTGTCCTTGTTACCGTCCTTGTTACTGTCCTTGTTACTGTCCTTGTTACTGTCCTTATTACTGTCCTTGTTACTGTCCTTGTTACTGTCCTTATTACTGTCCTTGTTACTGTCCTTGTTGCGACCTTCAAAGTGGCATCACATAATAATTTCAATTTCAAAATTCAAAAACAAAGAAAAATAAACGCTCTACGTGCGGTAACCATAGGATAATACGCTATACAAATGCGCTATACAAATGCATATTATTATTATTATTATTATAAGTCTGAGATATCATGCTTCCTTGGTACGATAAAAAGAAAAAAAAAATATATATATATATATATATATATATATATAAAGTCTTCTCACGAACATCCAATGAGTAAAGATTCGATCTTCATAATAAAAATATACTTAACATGAACAAGTTACCAAGAACAAGTTAATACTACTTAATACTTTTATGATTAAATTGGATTGTTGAATGTTTGTTTTGAGGTGCCAGATTGCGACAATCAGTGCCACGTATTAACCCAGCTATATACAGCTTTTCGGGTTAACATTGCATGAGTCAAATCAGCTGAACAGAACACCTTTTCAATTGTGAGTTTGAGTAGCCAATCATAGCGCGCGTAAAACAGTGTCCACTCGCTCTCGGATCCGCTGGTTTGGTGTATAACACTGACTAAATCACATTATAAGGCGGACATCAATGAAATCGCTTGTAACAACAACTTTATTATACCTTATATCCCTACAGATATATTGGCAAAATAATACTAGATAATATGAGTAAAGTACAAAATATAATGTCATTGCAAAAACAATTACACATCTATTAATTCTTTTGCTAATTCCAAAACATCATGAAAATATTTTGAAGATATATTAATAACGGAAACATCCTTCATTGAGAACAAATACAGGAATAAAGACCCCTTATCAAATACACGAAAAACATCATTGACGCAATATAACTTTTGAAAAAAGTCCTTTCTCAAGTTGACAAATTCATGGTTATTGCATTCAGTTATGTAATGTAGCTCATCGCCAATCCTGTTATCATTGCAAATAGTACAGATTCTAGAATCATAAGGTATCTTTTTGTACCGCCCAGTTTCAACTGGCAACCTATGTGCCGAGATTCGCAATCGGGTAACAGCTTGTCGATGTTTTACATTAGAGATTCTACTTAAATACTTCTCAAAGCACACATTAGATTTTACAAGTCCGAATGTCCGTAGTTTACCCCGCTGTACTTCACGAGAGTCAGAATGCCCTCCAAAGACCTCATTTTCCCAAAAACTAGAGTACAGATCATATAACTTTGTTTTAAAGGGCTACTACGATCAAATTTTTGTTTTTCATTTTTTTACATTTTCGTGTACTATTAGACTTCCTTACTCATCTTGCCAAATTTCAATTCATTAGGCACATCAGAAGTCATTTAATTTTAACATTTATTTCCGAGAATTTACGGCCGCCATTAAAAAACCTTGTTCCAAGGCTTGGTTGCGAATGGGAGAAAGTGACGTAAAAGACTCAAACATGCCTCACGGGTTGAAATTATAATAACAGTAAGTGTTGAAAATCACGCGAAAAGCAACAAAAACTTTAGACTCGTTCTTCGTGCAATTTTCTATGCTGATTGTTATTATAATTTCAACCCGTGAGGTATGTTTGAGTCTTTTACGTCACTTTCTCCCATTCGCAACCAAGCCTTGGAACAAGGTTTTTTAATGGCGGCCGTAAATTCTCGGAAATAAATGTTAAAATTAAATGACTTCTGATGTGCCTAATGAATTGAAATTTGGCAAGATGAGTAAGGAAGTCTAATAGTACACGAAAATGTAAAAAAATGAAAATCAAAAATTTGATCGTAGTAGCACTTTAATTACTTTTATAAACTGTCCTAATTGTTTTGAAGGGACACGGAGATTTGAAACATCGTCAAGACCACACAACTTTAAGATATAATTCGCAAATGTAACACTTTGATTATTTGAATTAATACATATGCGTGAAGCCTTGCCAACAATAGTTTCACTAAGAAAGGGGTCATTCAAACGTACCCAATATTTCACAATAAGAGTAGATACCTGTAAAATTAGAGGCACCCTACCTAACTCGGCATAAACAGCTAGATTTGATGCTTTAGAATGAACACCTAAAATACGTTTGCAAAATTTCAAATGGAGCTTTTCGGCAAGGATTATTGTTGAAAAAAGTTTCTTCTTAAAGATATCAAAAACCAGAAATCTTACCAAGAGCATATACTCCCCAAATTTCACACCCATATAACAAAATCGGAATTACCATTGAGGAAAACAGTTTCAAAAGGACTTTTACTGACACATTGTCTATAGAGGAAAAACAATTAAAAAGACTATGGTAAGCACGCAAAGCTTTGCTATAAAGTAACTTTTGTGCAGTTTTAAAGCCACCTGAGCAATGAAACGTAATACCTAAATACGTATATTCATCGATCCGTTCTAACATGTCATTACCGTAAAACCATTGACATAATATTAGTTTTTGTCTCTGTGAAGCTGTTGCAAAAACCAAAATCTTTGACTTTTTTAAATTAACTTTCAATTTCCATTTGGATGTATAAGACTCAAGTCTACGAAGACAGGTTTGCAAGCCAGTTGCAGATTCAGATAGAATAACCAGGTCATCCGCATAAAGAAGAGAGCTCAGTTTGGTGTCTCCTAAATGAACATTGTCACAGCCATCATTAAAAATCTCAGGTATATCATTAATAAAAACATTAAAAAGCGAAGGACTAAGATTAAAACCCTGCTTAACACCTATATCAGATTGGAAAAAATCAGTCACACCTTGACTAGTCTTTACCGCAATTTTAACAGACGAATACATACTTAATAACATACGCACAAATTTTTTACTACAACCATATCTTATCAACTTGAAAAACAGACCCTCTCTCCAAACACTATCGTAAGCTTTCCGGAAATCAACAAAACATGCAAACAAAGGCTTATGTTTTGAACGATACAAATCTATTAATGTCTTTAACACAAGCACATGATCAGCCGTCCTAAAATTTTGCCTGAAACCAATCTGAAACGAATTTAAAATATTGTTTTCATTCAAGAACTCGTTGAAACGATTATTCAGAATAAGCGTGAAAAATTTTCCTAAGCAACTACTAATAGAGATGCCTCTATAATTACCAGGATCAGCCCTACACCCGGACTTATGTAGTGGTACAATCAGTCCCTCGGACCACCCCTGCGGAAAAACTCCGCGAGATAAAACTATGTTAAACAGTTTGACGAAAAACGGTGCTAAGCTTGGAATTGAATTCTTGATTACTTCATTGCTAACTGAATCACATGCACTAGCCTTTTTATTCTTTAATTTCTTGGAAAAATCACGTACTTCCTCAATGGTTATAGGGTTGTCCAAAATACCAACACTACTTGTAGCCCATATCTGATAATCATTAACAATCTTTGCCTCACTACCATCGCTTTCCGATGTAAAACTAACCTTGTTCAAGTCTTTAAAATACTCAAACCACTCCTCGGGAGAAATATCATTCAAGGCGTCTGAACTCTTTTTTGACTTTAAAAGATTAACAAGCTTCCAAAATTCATTGGGATTTCTACACTCTAAATCGCGAATTTGTCAAGCAGAGAGTTCCGGAACTGGGCTTTCGTCCTTTTAATTAGCCGCTTGTAATACTTTTTGACTGAAAAAAACTTATGCCTTAAAAAAGGATCATTCGGATATTTGATAATAAGTTACCCAAATTTTTTACTTCCTTCCTAAGGTCATAGCAGCTTTTGTCGAACCACTTTTGCTTTTGCACCGTATTATGTTTGTTCCTTTTGTTCTTTTTTCTGTTTTTCTTTTTTGTTCTGTTTTTCACCTTTTTTGAGGCACAAACTACAATATCAGTGAATCATGTCTTAAAAAAATCTTGTCTTCATTCATGTTAAGTATATATATATATATATATATATATACCGTCTTTATTAAACAAAAGAACAGAACAAAAGAACAGAACTCATTTCTAAATGCCGCAACGAGAATAAGTTTTACTTAGCAAATTTCATAAGCCGCCAACAATAGCTCTATAGAATCTTTATTTCACACGTTGATAATTTCACACGTAGAGCAGATTAGCAAACTAGCGAATTAATTAGCCACTCGCCTAACTTGTATATAAGAAGGTATGTTCTTAGTTGAATAAAGTTCTGTCTGACGAGCGCTTAGGCGCGAAACTCAGAGTCACAGAGAATCGATGCGTCCTCTTTAATCCTTTAACTTACTTATATATATATATATATATATATATAGAATGCGTTGTAATTATCAAGCTTCCAACTCCATGTCTTGACTTGATTTTGCTTTATTGACCCTACGTTTCGGCCATCACGGCCTTCTTCAGGGGAGTTAGCCAACGGTTTACGCAAGCCTTAACACACTTGTAACTCCCCTGAAGAAGGCCGTGATGGCCGAAACGTAGGGTCAATAAAGCAAAATCAAGTCAAGACATGGAGTTGGAAGCTTGATAATTACAACGCATTCTACATTAACCTTTTCAAGCTACAAGATCGCACTTTACTAGAGTGATCCTCTGTCTTCGACAAGGCATACAGCATTGTTTGAGAGACCTGTCACAACACTATATATATATATGTTTATGGAGGAAAGAAACAAATAAACTACGCTTTCATCCCGACAAGCCTGTTTCGTGGTTGCCCACTCATCAGGGGATTCAATAAGAATATTCTTTACCATCGCTTCTTTCGTATTTGTTTCTTTCCTCCATAAACATATACTTCGCTCTACATTAATGTATTGAGCACTGTTTTACGAATATCCAGTTCTACACTTTATATATATATAACTTCATGAGAGTTCAGACTTCAGGAGTAATCATCGTTTTATTGCGACAGCTCTGTTTCGTATGGTCCAAAATTAAAAGGACCACACTCATCAGGCAACTTGAAAGAATGACCGGTAAAATGGAATACAAGCAGTAAAATACGAAAATTCAAAAATGGTTGTTAGGTAGCAAATGCGTGCCGTTTGACAAAATAAGATGTAAGACTGTGTATCCGGTTTCGCCTTTTACAAACCGTCTTCTGCGTCAATAAAATTGTGCTACATCACTGACTAAAATCCTGTAATTAAGCAATTAAATTGTGATTTTCCGAAAATTAATGTAATAAAGTGGTAATTGAATCAAGCGGAGCGCCATTTCGGTCCGAAATCCGCGATATCACGCTATGCGCTCGTTCCCGAAACCTCGCGTGCAACCCCATACGCACTCGGCTCAATTACCATTAAATTACGTTATTCGGCTAAAGTTCTGAAGTACGTATCGTTTTCTGTGGGGGCATGAACTTGCTAATTCGTTTCGCCTGTTCAGGCTCCTTTCTACAAATGATAATGAATTTTTCATAAAGACAGAGATTACATTTCTTGGTGATGTTACTATAAGGTTTACATTTATATATATATATATCTACCTGGATTTTTGAAAACGATATCGCTCCAAGTAAGCGTTTGTGAGCGTTTTTGGCCTTGTTTTTAATATAAAGGTATAAAATATAATAGATTGTTGCTAGTCATTTTTTTCGCTCGCTATTGCTCCCTTTTCCTCTTCTCTCTCTTCTCTGTCATTTTCGGGCTGATCGGGCTCATAAAAACCCTTGTTTGGGCTAGTTGCAGTGAAATTGCGTAAATTTTCATTGAACACGTTTTGAAAAATTCAGGTATATATATATATATATATATATATATATATATATATATATATATATATATATATATATATATATATATATATATATATAACCGTAGAACTTGTGAGGGGTCTCGCAAACAATGCAAATCCTTAACCAACGTAAAATGCTTGCTGGAGGATCACTAAAGCGATCGTGGACACTTGAAATAATCGTAAATAAAACCGAAAATATGAGGGTCAAGAGTCCAACTCCAATGTAGCTTTGCTGGTTTATTCGCTCAACGTTTCAGATGCTCCTGATGAAGACCGTTATGGTCGAAACGTTGAGCGAATAAATCAGCTATATATATATATATATATCTGATATTGAGTTTAATCTACTAGCGTTCTATCGCGAATGCCGTTCTCTTATTGGCTACGCTACTCCGCTCACCATATTACTTCTACTCTTTAATTTTAATTCTTTTTTGTTTTGATTCAGTTTTTGTTTGTCACTTTTGTTACACCGTTTTTATTGCCTTTCATATTAATTTTTTTTCATTAAATTTTGGCACCCGTATAGCTCTTTTCTGATTGAATCGACCGAAACATGTTTTCAAAAATCCGGTGTGCTGTTCGGTCGTTTTTCTCATTTAGAAATGTAAAAATACACTATTTTCTATCAGTGGGATAGGATAAAAAGACAAGTGGTGGGATGTGTGCACCTGCACGGGTCTGCTTTACTTTGTTCACTTGCTTCACACTTGTTGGTAAACCGTTGCATGTTGTCAGTTGCAAGATACTTAGTAGTTTGGCATCTGTACCCACTAAGGAGGGCAGGAGGCTCAGAAGGCACGTCAGCTTTTAATTAATGTAAGTTCCTTAAGGTCGAGCTCTGAGACCGAGGGTCTTCCACGAAAATAGTTAAACACAATGCTCAAGTCCCAAATTGATTTATATTAAGGCAATGTATGGTCATGTATGGTAAAGCTCAAAAATTCATTTCATAAACCGTTTGACAACTGGTAATTGCCCCAATGGTATGGATGGGTTAACGTTAAAGTGTATGTGAAGTGAACAATTTTATTTCCCAAAATGATAAATTGGGACTCCCTCGATCCGAATATGCGAGATTTAGCAAGTAGAACCCTTTGTATCCCATATTTTTCGAGCCGGAAAGTTCGAATTTGGCGGCCGGAAAGTATCTCCATAAAGCGCGGTCAAAACGGTCGTATTACACATGATTACAGGATTTGACGTCGCAAGGAATTCAGAAGACACGAGTGTCATGGCGAACAAAAGAGTTTCGAGGAAATAAAGCACTTTACCGTGGAATGTAACCGCTTTATATCAAGCTACAAGCACTGGGATCAGTGAGAATACCTATATGTAAAAAAGTTTTTTAAAGGGAGAGAATTCAGAAAAGAAGCGGACAAATTTTGTCCGTGTACACAGATTTATGTTCGGCGATGTTCGGCCAGCTTCAGTTTCAAGCCACTTGTAAACTACTCTTCTAAAAGAAATCCAGCAGTCTTTTCTCAGTTTCCACAAAATGGACGATTGTTTCATGTAATTCTGTTGATTGCTCGAACGCATCAAAGAGTAAGTGTGCAATATATTTTTGTTAAGTTAAGCCACTTTTATGGCTGCATACTGTACTGGTATTTATACTGAATGTGATGTGAAATGTAGACGAAATGTTTCATAATGAAAATTGACACTGGCCCTTGCAGTACAACATAGGATTCACTAGAATCGGTGAGCGACGTGAATCGCTGTTAGCATGTGTTAATGCAGCTGGTTAATGCTATGTACTGTTCCTGACAATATTTTTAAATGTCTCGTGTATATAAGGAAATATCTTATCAAATAAATGTAAATAATAATCAGTCAATATATTGCCATCACTTCATTGTGACAAATTTTGTGAGAAGTGAAAATTATATGGGGCTGGGATCTAACTTGGAAAAGTAGTTGATGGCATGTATTGAATGAGAGGAAAATTAGAAACATATTTCAATACTTGTAGGAAATCAGGATTTTTATGTAGCAGTGATTTTAAAGAGCATTTGGATGGTACTTGAATCAAGCCAAATAGGTCCAGGTCCAGACTTCTCAGCCACTGAGACTACAGTACAATCAAACCTCTTTATTAGGGGGCAAAAGAGACAGAACAGAGTGTCCGTATCTTTATTATTTGAATGAACTGTTGTCTTTTTATGACCAGCTGAACTGTCTATAATACAGGGGTGTCTGTATTATGAAGGTGTTTGTGAGGATGTTTGTGATCTCAATAACAGTAGAGTGACAAGCAAAGCAACCCAGTGCATTTATGTTGTGTGGGTAGTCTGGCCATACACGTACCTGTGCACATGCAGCCGCCCCCACCTCTGAAGAAAACCTAGCCATACACTTGTTGAATGACATCTTTCCCCTTTATTTTGTGGCTTTCAGATAAAAATTATATTTTTGGCAGGCTAAGTCTTACCTGTCTCACAAGCGACATGACCCATCAGAATGTCGACCTTTATTATATGTCTAAGCAGAGAAGTAAGTAATGTCAAAGAAGTTGTGTATTACTACTACCCATGTAAATCGAATGTAAAACCTGAGAGGAAGTTGGGAAAATTCAAGTTTATGAAAGCAGTCGTAGGTCTACTAAATGTTATCATGTCTTTTGCTCCAATGTTAACATGCAACTTCTCCTAACTGGTAACCATATATTTCTTAGCCTTCTTATTTAGGCTCAAAGCACACATTTTCATGTATTAAAACTTTATCAGCAGGGTTTTATTATTTATTAGTTCTCACCCACACACCAGTATAAGTAAAATCCTTCGGCAATTCCGGGTGAGTACAAATCTTACATCAGTTGCCAAGTTTGGCAACTAGGATTTTTACTTTCAAGTTAACTAATTACTCTTCAAACCAGTTACTTTCCCAGGTGCTCTTGAAATTATATAACTCTAGTTTGCAACCCTGCTACTTCCTTATATGGTGGGACTATGCAATGAACAAGGACGAGGGACACTGATAAAGTGATATTAATTCAGAATAATTCTTAAAAACGCGAGGAGGGGGCTAGGGTTCCCCCTTCCTTAGTTCTGCCACTGTGTCAGAGACTTTGGGAACAAACGAGATCCATGCAGCTGATCCAAAAATCACACAACAGAAAGATATTATCATGGAAAAGACTCTTGTGACCAGAATTGTGTGTGTAGTACTAGCAGCTTACATTTTAGGGAGACCATTTACAGAGAAGACCTTTGGGGTGAGACCCTCTTCGAAATCCACTTACTGTCCGTCTGTCACTTGTTAGCTCAGTCACGCATTTTCTGTGCAAAGATATTCGGTAGGTCACTGGGTAGGTCTCTGTTGTACGTAAGAATCCTGATAACTGAAAACCTCGGATGAAAAACAGTTCGAATTATCCGGAGTTTCAGTTACTCAAAGCGGCTAAGAAAAAAAAACGGAAAAGCCCGATTGCTTTGACATCTGCCTTGTAATAAATAGTCACCAAATGTCCATATATGTGTCTAATTGTTTCTTTTATAACTGCATCTAAAAAGCAGTAGTCAAATGAAAATCACTTACATTTCACTCTTAAAGAAAAACGGTTTCTGTTAATAAAGCTGTTCTCCCTTTCATTGACCACTGCATGTTACCTCACCTCGATTCACTAGGTAATTGCGAAACCTTTTCTTGACATCATGTTCATCATATAACCTAGTACTGCTATGCTCTGAGTATGAGTTAGCGAGTGTAAAATTGAAACATATCGCCGTCAAGGGATCCATCCGGAACTGTTTAAAAGATTCAGTTAGCCGAAAAAGTTCGAGTTGGAAAAATAATTGTTCTCAGTGATTTCGGCCTTAATAGTTCGAGAAACCCAAAGTCCGAACATTCGGGACTCTAGACCTGGAACATCCTTTATTCACTGAAAAGTTCATCCTTCCGGCTTAATCCTGAAGAAGCTTTTTTGAATCAGAGTTCGTGATGGAATGCCTTTTATAATGAAAAAAGATTCAAAATTCCAATCTATCAACCGCTTGAAACAATCCCCAGTATGGAGTGCAAGGGTGTGCCGCCGGCAGCCTTAAGTTATTATGTATGTGTGGCATGTTTACTTCTAGAATATTGTGCCAGATTTGTAATTTAAGAAAGAAAACTATTGAAAATACTTTATTGGAACAATTTGTGAAAACTTGCTTATTTATAGTCGCATTACCAAGAAATGCCGTTTATTCATATACAGCATTTCTGTAAAAGCCTCATGTTTATCATCACACTGATTGATGAGACAACGACAGGTTCAACCGCCATGAGGCATACTGCAAACATTACTTCAAGATTATCAGTTTAGATTCATTGTTGGAAGCTTTAAACAACTTTTTAGTAATTACACCAACTGTTTCATGTAATGTCACATAAAATAAATTGGGTTGGTCTTATGCACCGTTTTTACTTTGCATGGCGACTTTCTTGTCACCCATTGATCTTGTGCTCCATTCAGTCCATTTGAATACTCATTGCTTCCTTCATTTGAACTCACGATGACGTGTTACTCTACTAATTTGCAGAAAACCTTTTCTTCTTAACCGGCAATATGTTAACATATTATGTTTAATATAGAATATGTAATTATACTGAGTCAGATGTATTTCGAGTTTAGTGATCTCCAGAAAATCACACAAGTCTAAAATAATGATCATAAAGACTTAAAAAAGGATGGTGCGGCTCGTTTAGAGTATGATGCCGGTTAATTTATGACTGATCAGTGTCGCGGTTCAGTCGTTAGTACCACCTGCTAGACATTAAACTGTTCCATTTTCGCTTCAAGTGCTGACTACTTTCCTTCGGCTTGGGAATGAGGACGACACGGTTGAACTTATTTACTTATTAATATATCTACCTTCTTAATTCTTTTCTAATGCAGTCTATTATGCTGACTATTATATTGAGCATTGTTGTAAATAATTATTGGAATAAAGTGTAACAATACTGACGTCGTTGCTTTGCTAGGTTGAACAGAGACGATCCCTTACATATAATTATTTGAGCAATTGATGTATCTCACTTTCAATTTATAAAATAAAGAATTCTTTTACCGAACGACCTGCTTGAACCAATATTATAGAACAATCCGTTTATCCAGTTCTATGGATAAAGTAGTCTGCATAGCATGCAGTTGCCAGTTGAACTGCGGAGAGGAGAAAAAGAGCGGCGAGGGCGCAAAGGGAATGGGGAGGAGGCGACGACAAGGCGCTCAGTTATGTATCGCGCGAACAGGACTATCGGCTGTAAAATAGGTAAAGGAAAATGTCTCTAACTAGATCATCTATTTATGACAGGAAAAAGTGTTGTTTGTTCTTAGTGTTTGCTTGTTTGCTTAAACCTAGAGCACTCAGCGGAACGTCATCGTTTTGGCGGCATTTTCAGAAGATCCTGTGCGCCAGCTCAGCGCGAGTCACTGCATGCTGAATCTGTCTTGTTAGAGTAGAGAATAAATTAGATTTTGAAAACACCATCAGCGCTCCTCTGTAATATCTTTTTTCAAATGAAATCTTTCTGCAATTGAGGTGGCTTTACTATCATGTCATTTTACAACGACATATATAAGTTTCCGAATAGGATCATATAAATGCAATGCGAGCACTTGAACAAACAAACAAATTAATTTCTCTCTATATATCCTTTCAAATACTTTGCGAATTATAATTTCCCGTCCGGAAAGTGGCCAAAACTATCTAGTAACCTTGCAAGCGTTGGTTTCCTTCTCTCGCTAAACATGCAAAGAGAACCGGAAATTTGCGGCGTATGCTTAAGCACGAATTTGTTGTTTGGTGGAAAAGGTAAGGAGTAAAACGAAACTTGTACAATGCCATGCTTTTCGTGTCACTATAGTTTTCATACAAGGCTTTTATATCGCATTGTGAGTCAAGCTTGCCACGACGAGCGATGACAGAATTTTTCCGGCGAAAGAAATAAGTTCAAAGGGAGGGAACCTGTCTGCTTCCTGACCGCAACTATTTTCAGAACCCCAACGAGCCAATTAAGTTACAGTACACCACAGGTATAATTAGCTGAGTTATCAGGCGCGAGACAAAAGTCTCCAAAGTTACTTAAACTGGTGCCAAGCAGCCGAGAAGTTGACTGTTTGCAACCGGCAGGGTGAGCTGCTGCGGAGGTGATTCAACTTTAGGCAACATCATGTCTGCAAGAGTGAAATATGGTTCAGCGTTCTCGCCTGTCATCCCTTCTAAATCCCCCCTAAATCATCCGTTTTCTATTAAAAACCTTCTAAATCTTCAAGATCAAAGTGGTGAAGACAAGGAAGAAAACAAAACAACCACCAGCCTTCCTAATGACTGTTCCATTACATGCGAAAACTTGCCAACACGCCCTATAAAAGAGGACGGCTTAGCTGCCTCAACAAACTTGAATTTAACTGATTGTTTATGGCCAGCATGGGTTTACGCTACAAGATATTCACGACAAGGAATTCCACCTGGTAGGTATTGTTTAATTTGTGATTTAGTTTCGCAGCCCGGTACTGTATGACACTGTAATTTATAGAAAGTTAATGTTCCAGCCGCACCACTACACTACATAAATCCTGTTAGTCTACAAAGCTGCCGGACTCTGTGTGGTAACACATAGATCAAGTGGAATCAAGTAAACGTCCATAACGAAGTCTGTAATAACACCTACTTGAAAGCTATTACAACTTTCACTCTATGATAGTAATGCTTGCTGACGAGTATAGTACGGAAATAGTATGCTTTTCAATATATGTTAAAATAGCATCCGATCGGCAATTCATAACAGCCAAGTACTGGCATATACCCCATGTCCTTACGCTCCCGTGATAGAAAATAAAGTCAAACAAGTTGGAGATAAGGTGGATTTTGAAAGAATCGTGCGATTTCTTTTTACAGTATCGATAACTGTTGTTTATGTTCTGGTGTTATACATGTAATCGCGTCCGCAGCCCCCTAAAAATACCACATGATAAACACTACAGAAGCGAAACAAATCACCCGTCGTGCAATTGTTTTCCATATTCTTGTCATGGTCTTCTTCAATCCTAATTTTGGATGTCGAGTCTTTGTTGTTTTAGGCACTTTTCATCGAAATATATATAATATCACTGCATAACAGAAAAAAAATCACAAGTTTAATACAAGGGTTTACAAGGTCAACCGCGAGCAGGGAAAACACGTACAAACTAAGTAGAAAATCATTTCTACTTCAACGAAGATCAAAATAAAAGTTCACTTTGCTTCTATGAAATGATTTTCTACTTTTCAACCGAAATAAGTGTCCATACAAACCATTTTGGACGAAGTGACAAACCGGGACACCAAAATTCACAACTCTGCATTCTTGTGATTTTATGCTATGTCTTTTCACTGTCTTTGCTGTTGCTGTTTCTGGACATATCTTAATAATGGTTGGAAATATTTTAAACAAGAGCAATTGAGGTAACAGTTACCTTGCAAATCAATACAAAGTGTAAACTCTGTCACTTGAGCCCCCATAAAAATGTCACAAATGTCGGGGACTGCTGCAGAAATGATCGCGAAAAACGACCGCAGAGGTGATAACACAATTAACAATCACCTCAAACATGATTATTAACAGCAGCAACAAATGTAAATCACACTCGGAAATATTCTGAGAAGTTGAAACTTATTTCCTGATATTAAAATATCAGGTGAACGGGATATTCGCCGACGCCAGTGGGATTTTTCTGGTTCAGGTCGTTGTATTCAGTCAAGATTTACTGACGGTGAACTCGCCTGATGACACCATGAGCGTGTCATAACAGTTAAAATTCGTGTCACTCCATCCTAGCGGGTAAGCGATCTATATTTTTTTTGCAAAACTACAGACTGCTTTTGTATCAGTTGTCTAGTATTGCAGAGTATTGGCATCCGGGGTGTAAAAGTCCACCGCAAGTCACTTCACTGACTACACTAGGAAATAAGACAAAATGTAACAAATAGAACAATGATTCATAAATAATATTTCGCCCATTAAACCGCATGGAACAAACATCATTTTTAAAGGCTATTGTAAGTAATTCACGTGTTATCCTGTGTTCAAATGGTAGCCTCATAACTTTATTTCCGCTGTCATGAAAACGATGCTTTGCGTTGTCCTGTACCCAACTCTCGGTATATTCATCTGACCAAAAAACCAACTCAATAGACTTCTTTTGTTTGTGTAAAAGTTAGCTTACCGTTGGTTATTTGGCCGGATGGATGCTAAACTGAGTAGGGCTTATACATGTGTGTTTTCATCTCTTAGTGTTTTAATTGTTATTTTGCAGCAAACTACACGAACCCAAGAAGACCACGAAAGCCCATCAAGAGACAAAAACAACGACCACTATTCTCACCAGAACAACTTCAAAAACTCGAAGAAGAGTTCGTCAATGAGAAATACATCTCTAAGTCACGGCGGTGTAAGTTAGCTTCTGAAATAAGCCTGACTGAAGCCCAAGTGCGAACATGGTTCCAAAACAGGCGCACAAGATGGCGGAAAGAGGTACACGAAGAAGACGAAGATCCCAGTTGGATCACACACACTGGTATGGCGCAATATGATGCTGGAGCTACAAACACTAACTGCATGATAGTGCGAGGATATTGCTCAGCATAAAAGCATTCAAAACCTTTGATACTTCTAACGAGCTTGAGCAGCAACATTCTCAGTGCACCAGCCGTGAAGACAGCGAATGCTCCTATTTCTTTATATAAACTGAAATAAATTGACTGCGAATGGATAACAATTAACTCACACTGCTTGTCGATCAGTTGCAGAGAAAAACGAGAAAGTCGGTTTCATACAACTATACAGGTCAGATAGAAAGATTTTTTTCGGTATATAAGAAAGGAAGTTAGTATTTGTCCGCCATGCAGAGATTATTCTGAGTGAATGATTTCTTCATTTTAATTCATTTCTTAAACTCGTCATTTCCAGGGTAGTCATACGCATGGCATTGTCAGTATTTTACATTTTTTAATCCGGTCGACTGACTGTGTTTACTCGTGATATCCACGCGTTTTAATTTGACTCACCATAGCATTATTTCTTTACAAAATCTAAAAAGTAAAAGTTATGTAGTTCCTACTTCAATATTTTGTCCAGAATGTAAAATCTCTGAACATTGACTGCTCAACTTTAATACCGTAAATTAAATTTTACGGTACCTAATGTATGTATATCTTTTCTTACAAATTTCCAGTCGTGAACTCATCCCTTAGACTGAAGTAGTTACATTATATCATCTACAATATACAACCAAACGGATAAATAAAATAGCAGGAATATGATCACATATAATCTTCCTTGTTATAGCATTATATAAAAATAAAAGTAAACTAAAAATATATTTCAAATAACCGAGAAGAAGCTATGCATCATCTTGCATGAAACGCTTATTTGTATTACAACTAAGCTGTGCCGACCGAGCAGGGGTGATTTCAAATATATCATTAGCTAACTACACTGTTTTATACATTTTTCAGTTTGAAGGATATATAGATCGCAACTACAGGGATACATTTCACAGTTCAGGACTCAGTGGTATTATTATTTCCTTGGAGAAATGACAAAATCAGTAAACATAAAAACAAATATGGTTACTAATAATAATGCATAGTCTTGACAAAAGGTCTTGACAGCAGGGAATAAGTTAGAATTCTAAGGAAACACGCGACACTTTTTTAATTTCGAAGACATGTTTCGGCGGTTTCAACTCGAAATAAGGCACATAATTAACATTTTCCCGCACGCGTACGCGAGGTATTCAAACACTTACACTGACAATCTGAAAATTGTCGCATTTCGTGTTCCTCCAATTGTTTTAGCATTTTAGATCATACTACTACTAATTTTCAGCTTAAGATAAAGGAGTCTTTGCACATCCACTGGGACAAGCCCTCCTGAAATCAACAGCTCAAGACGTTAATTCAAAACTTTCTGTATGATTCTCACGTAGTTATGCATCTTTTCCTTTATTCATTAGCAATTTTAATAAGTATTATATGTTTATTTAAAAATTCAATTCTGTATCCTATTTCGTAAGACACGATGGCAGTGGAAACAGCCGAAACATATCTCCGATATTGAAAAGTGTTGTGTGTTTCCTTAGAATTCTAATGTAGAGTCATTCTATTGAATTGTCATTCTAATGTATAGTCATTTTTGCAGAAAAACCAAAACCGTCTCCTGATGGATCCTCTTTGTAGAAAAGAAAATATAGAATTGATTTTTTTTTAAACAGACGTTGTACACGATAATTTTCAATCTTGGTGAGCCCCAGTTATAATCAGGTAACTTATTACAGTAAGATAAGTAAGTAAAGTAAAGTCGCACACGAGCCAGATGGCCCACACGGCCGGAGCTTAACCCGGTTTCTGTAGCATGAAGCGACTAGGAATATTGCTACTCCCCCCTGGATGGGATGCTAGTCCATCGCAGGGACAGTAAGATAAGTTAAGTATTATTTATTATAAAGTAAACTGAACAAATTGTACAGGCAATTGCCTAATAAAATCATGTCAATTATTATTTTATGTGAATGTTTGTGTGGTAAAAACACTTCAAAATATTAATATAATGGCACAGAACTCAAAATGAAACAATTCATCAAATGATTGTTGAATTCACAAAAGATAAATGTTTGGCTGTTATTTCTCAAAAAATGAACATCAGCAACCAGCGCCTGGAGCCTTGGTAATATTATTGGGTCTTCATATATAATTTATGGCTTCCAAGGCTTCCGTGCTGTGTGTCATACCCGGCCATACTGCCAGGTGATACTGAAGTCGAATCCCTGATCAGCATTTACATCTTGCGATCGTCGTTATGCTATAAAGAATTTTCCTTTAAACTGTACTTCAAAACATTAGATCAGCTTTATTGTGATTGGCTTGTGGCAACCTCAGGCGTAGATGAGAGGGAAATTCACGCTCTTTCCTCTCACCTCGCGCACGTTGCAATTTCCTCTCTACCTGCTCTTTCTGTGCATAGCCGATGATCACGTGGCAGTGGGAGTGATGGTGTTATCTTTTTGGTGTCCGAATTCGTGGTTTGGTACTATACTATTCTATACTATACTATACTATACTATACTATACTATACTATACTATACTATACTATACTATACTATACTATACTATACTATACTATACTATACTATACTATACTATACTATACTATACTATGCTATGCTATGCTATGCTATGCTATGCTATGCTATGCTATGCTATGCTATGCTATGCTATGCTATGCTATGCTATGCTATGCTATGCTATGCTATGCTATGCTATACTATGTGAAAATACATTCGAGCCATGGCCACGCCCACAAAACGAGATTCTGATAGCGGAAAGGGTCAAAACTATTGTACCGTATTTTCTCAATTCAACGCCGGACTCCGAATAAACGCCGGGTTAACACCAGGCCGAAAAGGTCGAGTTTTAAATAAGTGCCCCCGACGTTTATTTGAGGTACTGGCGTTTATTTGAATTCGGTATTGTGTGACTGATTGTTACGCGGACTCTCTTTACCGAGATATAAAGTTCGTCATCTTTATCATCGCCGGCGTCGCTTCGATCATCGTTTCTTTGTCCGAGTCAGGATAGTTTATGTGAAAAGACAGACAAAAGTCTCAAAAGGAACAGAACTTGAATTTCCGGTTAAAATTTTCTTACAGCGGTTTACGGATTCTTTGACACTTCTCGTTCTTGTTTCCAGTTAAGATTTTAGGAACATTTTGACCAATTCAGCTTTCGAATCAGTAAATTCAAGGAGAAAAAACGTACTCGAACAAGACTCGCCGTTCCATAAAAAGGACTTCTTCTTTACCCCCAATCCTCCGTTTTAAGGGATGGTGTCTTGGTTGTATCAGAAGTCAGTGAAATACTGCAAAAAAGATTCAAACCTCCCAGCAGTGCCGTTTTACTAGCAATGCAAGCTCCATGCAAACAAAATACAAATATTTTTAAAAGTCTTATCTCATATTGTCACCCCAATAGGTTTTATACATTAGGCTCATTAGATTAGGCTCGTGGTGTCTTGTATACCCCCCTCCCCCAACACCCCTACCGAAAAGTTGGGTTCTCTTGGAGAACTATACTTTTTATGACCACTTCCCCCTAACCTATATTTGCAGCGAGCGCCCTTCTCACTCGATAAATGTTGAACGACGGCCAGCAGGATGCGGGTTAAATATAAATAGCGAGTCGTGTTTACGGAATTTGGAACAAAGATATTCTAAAATTAAGCTTGATGATAGATAATCACAGATTAACTACAGGGTTGCTGATCAGCTTCGGTCCGTTTGTTTTACGTCATTCGGAAGTCCATTAAAGACGGATTTGCATGGTTTCAATGTAGCATGCAGTACACTATCGTGTCTCCGTATCCGGCAAAGTGTAATGTTCCATAAGCCATTTAGTCATGCGTGATTGGCTAAGGGCGTAAATTCACGTACCGAAAATCATATCACTGGTTGCATAAATTTTTTTTCAAACCTCTCACCTCAGGAGGCAAGAGGAAGAAAATGGCCCGATGAACTGTTGGAATATCAACAAAGTCTTGACTCGAGAAAAACCTGCAGTCGGAAGCAGCCATCCAGCAGCCGTATTAGACATTTTACATGCCAAGCTTCATAACTTTTTCAAGTTGTTTTGATACAACACTTCCTGGTAACACTAACATTGCATTAGTTTAAAGAGAAAATCAATCAAAAGCCGATCAATTAGGTGTTTATTCTCTGGGCACATGGCCAACACACATGCAGACCGAATAGGAAACATAAAAATGCTAAGCACAGGATGTACGAAAGAGATTTTCAACACCGCAAACCATCACTGAACAGATTGAATAAAGAGATAAACACGCAAGGCTTGCATGGAAAGTAACTTAAATAATAAGGTCAACGTATTTTGCATCCTTTAATTTTACTGTGCTATAATGGTAAAAAGATCAGTTCATTTTCTTTCTATATTTTTAGTCACCCCTTTTTCTTTGTCACTTCGGCTTGATCCCACCTATTTTCCATTAGGAAATACCGAAATACGTTTTCCGCTAGACTGCAAAACAGTCGTATTTTTTGGCGTTGGTCATGCGAATGCGCGCAGTCTGTGAATGAAAGGCGTGGAGCGAGTGTGAATACGGGGCCATCCACGCTTTCGACGCTTTCCGCGCTTTCGGCGCTTCGCGCTTTTGTGAGCGAGCAGCGAAAAAATCACCGGTCCGTCTGTTTTGCAGTCTAGTTTTCTGCCTGGTAAGTTTGCCGACCTGCAAAATAACGTACTAAAATACGGAACTCAATCGATGGAGCTTAGATTAAAACTTGGACCGAATTAAAAACAGAGAAGCAGAAAAAGTACTAGGCTTCCGCTTTCGTAAACCTTAAATCGCCAAAATTAAACAAATTTGCAGTGATTTGAGTTTTCATTTCATCTTCATTTAGTTTTAGAAGGCTTATATTTCGCCTTTAGTTACTTTAGTTTGATATTCCGATATGGTCATAACAAATGCACAGTACACCACACAAACAGAGGATGGTGATCCTGTGGTTCTGGCATAAGATGAAAGATCAATGCTGGATCCAGTCCTGCTTAAAAGGTGGGTCCCTTAAATTTTCAAGTTCTTTTGCACTGGGACCCTACACTAGATCCGCAAATGAAGATTGTTGTAGGCCTCACACCTCTGTATATAGTATGGATACCGATCTTAATAAATTGAACATCAAAACCACAACAACAAACTAGTGAAGATTGCCGGAGCGTCCGAGACGCTTATTTACTTTTGATAGCTCAAGGGAGGAAGCTTATTGGCGAGGGGCGCTTATTAGGAGAGGGCGCTTATTTCTTTTTTGACAAAAACAATAACAAAACATGTACAAATCGCATAGTCAGAACAACAGTAACAATGCCTCGCCCACAGGGGGTAGGGGGTAGGGGGTAGGGGGTAGGAGGTAGGGGGTAGGGGGAATCGGTTCGAATAGTCAGAATATAATTCGCTATTATACCTCAAGTCTTCAAAGAGATATTGCGTTTGAAGGAGTGTGCTCTCACATGGAAACAACTGTTGAAACAAGGGGGCGCTGAAAAAACACTCAAAGGGGGGGGGGGGGTGCGCTTATTACTGAAAGGGGATGCTTATTGGAAGGAGGGCACTAAATCGGACCATTACCGTAATGTTTGTGTCGTATCGGTAGTAATGAGCCTACGTAGCAGTAGTTACTACTATCGAGATCGCGGCACGTGAATTAAGAGGCATGGGGCGTGAAAAGGAGCAAAAAAAAAATGGGGGGGGTCTTTTTTTTCTCCTTTTCGCGCCACCGCGCGTCCCTCCTGTGTTCCTCGTCCTCGGAATGGAAACTACTGCTACACAGGCTAGGTAGTGATGGACTCGAGGATTCTGAATTTGTCGTCTTTATACATTGGAAGATACACTAAATAAGCAGTAGTATCAGCCTTGCTTTATACTTTGATTTTATCTCTATTTTTGGCTGATCAGATCTTCTATAGATCCTACGTACACCAGCAGCATTTTCGTTCGCGGTCCTTTGCTTCTTATTTACTAAACAAGTGTCGCTTCGATGTGAGTGCAATTATTAATGTAACTAGGAATTATATCTCGTTGGCGTTTGTGAGTGTGTTTGGCCTCTAAACTCCACAATATAAAAACTAAAGACTGTTGCTAGTCTTTTTTTCTCTTGCTCTCGCTGCCTTTCCCTCTTCTTTGGCTATAGCGGTGCCTTACTGTGGAATTCTCTTCCTGAAAATATCGGGGCGATTAGACCAATTGGGTAGTTTAAGAAGTAAATCAACCGCGCACTTGAAACATTCGATTCCCACTCGGCAATCTTGTAAATAAGTTTTTATAGTTATTTTAATTTTAACAAATGATTGTAATTAAAATATTATTAGTATAACTGAAGATTTTTTAACCGAGTTTAAATAACGGATCTACTACTACTACTACTACTACTACTACTACTACTACTACTCTGTGATTTTAGGGCTGATCGGGGTCATAAATATAAAACCTTTTTTGGCCTGGTAGTGAAACTAAAACTCTCTGCAATCGCTGCGAAATGGCCTAAATCTCCACTACAACGGCAATACAAGTAATACAATAGGGAAACAAGGTAAGGCCTTTTATTCCCGATACACTGTGTCTAATAATATGTTCGTTAAATTCCCATACAGACCTTTATAATTTACGGTTTCTCGCACTAGGAGCTTGGGTTACCTGTGCTGAAATCCCTTTCTTGATGACCGGCAGTACTATGCACTTGACCTAACTATTTTATAATATGACTAGAAAGTACAAGAATAGTCGTGCAGTGCGAGGTCACTTGAACTCGAGCGGGGCCGGACGGCTTTTTCCGAACCGGCTCACGTCAACCCGTCCGGCCCCGCTCACGTCACCTTGCGATTCTATTTTCTGTAGGATGCGTCAGCGGGGCCGTACGGTCATATTATAATGTATATTGTTTCATACTTATTGAGATTTTCAATTGAAATTTGGCGTGTGAAGACCCCGTCCGGGGTTCGCAGCCGATCAGAATGGTTAAACGACTTTCTCACACGTGAAAAAAGCGTTTCGTCCAATCACAAATCTCAGTATGTATAAAATAAACAAATTACAGCGTGGGCAGTGATTTGTACGGCATTTACGCACTCGTTGTTTCGTATTAGAAATCTCCCTCGCTCGCAAAGCCTCACTCGTTCGATTTCTAATACGAACCAACTCGTGCGTAGATAATATGTTGTGTACTAAGATTGGTGTATACTGACCAAATCATTGACGAAAAAACCGAAAATATTTCTGTGTTCCATTTTAAGACTCGCAAAATGATATAAATGGCAGGATATTTAGGAGCAGTCTTTTACCTTGGGTGTACTAAGATTGGTTTATACAGGTAAACGACCAACGCAAAACCCTTCAAATCGCGAAATTCCAAAATTCGCCCTTTTTAGCCGCAAGGACTTACCTTTCGACAGTGCGGACCTTTTGGTATTCCCAAATGGTATTCTCGATACATTCCCTTTAAAATTTGAAAATACAAACGGTCACTCGCATCGTTAGTAGAGTTTAGTCAGCGAATTTACTTCCAAGTACCAAAGTCACTCCATCGGCCATCTAAGGTGAATAGAGGCAAATGAAGGTGGGTACGGTGAAGGTGGATGGAGGCATATAAGGGTGGGTGAAGGTGAATAGGGGCATATGAAGGTGGATGGGGAAAAATGAAGGTGGGTGAAGGTGTATAGAGGCAAATGAAGGTGGATGAAGGTGGATAGGGACAAATGAAGGTGGGTTGAGGTGTAAGGACTTCCGTAAAAATGCAAGGACCACTTGAACAAACAGTAGCTTATATTCCACATGGCTTGGTTTCCTTTGTTCTCGTAGGGGATTATCTAGAGTAATCCCCGCTAGTTATCAACTGTCTGAAAAGCTGGTGGCGGCTTTTGATTGTTACAGGGGAGTGCGGGGCTGAAACAATGGCAAAACAATGGAATATATTCACCTCAACATATTCCCCCGACATATTCCCCCGACATATTCCCCTGACATATTCCCCTGACATATTCCCCTCTCAACACCCAAAGTTGCAAACAAAAATAACAGCAAAGCAAGAAAAATTTGTCACCAACTTTAAGGATTCTTACATTTTGAACACAACCGAGCAATTTGTTAAATTGAACGCAGACGATGATCGTTCCGAAATACTGGATTACTGGATTCTACTTACTGCTGCGATATCTTGACATTGCTTAGCATCTTCGAACAACACCTCAGTTACTTCTGCAACGCTAAACTGCGTGTTATCATAAGCACCTCGAGGTTGTTCAGTCGCGAGCGCCTCGTCTAGCTTACTGCTTACATTTAATGAACCGCTGAAACTGTTCCTTGTAAGAAACAAGTCGTCTGCTGAGTCACTCATGTCTTCTGATCTTGGAGTAAATAAAGCTCAGACACGACGCAAAACATGTTTGTTCTGTACGAATTTACCACGTGGAAATCCCAGTGCGTACGTTCAGCATTTTTATTCTATTGTTCTCCACGGCATACAAAGGCATTCCGAAATATGCATTGCACAAAAGCGTTTGTTTGTCATTGGGCAGTCAACCTCGCCCATGTGGAATATAAGCCGGTTATTTTTAGGCACCTCGTGGATACGTGATTTATTCACCTCGGGCTTCGCCCTCGGTGAATAAATCACGTATCCCCTCGTTGCCTAAAAATAACCCTTACAAAATGTAGCTGGATCTTTGTGCCCTGATGAAGGTTAGTTTTGTCTAACCAAATATCGGGCAAATATTATTAAAAGAAATCGAACGAATTTGCTGTCTGATCAGCCTTGCATGTGAAAGGTTTTTTTTTTTTTTTTGAGGTGTAAAATGAGGTACTATTGTAGTGGGTTCGAACGCACTCACATCCCATTTAATCAAGAGAGGATATAAACACCGTTTTATTGAAGAAGAAATAGAGAAAGTACGTCTGATTCCTCGCAGCGAAGCCCTCGAGACATCTAAGAAAAAAGAGTCTAACAGAATCCCATTTGTAGTAACATTTAATCCAGCCCTTCCGAACATACGTCGAACCATTTTCAACAATCTGAACATTCTTCGTTCTTCACAACGATGCAAAGCAGCATTCCCTTCTCCTCCTCTCATATCGTACCGCCGATGCAACAACCTCCGTGACATTTTAGTCAGAGCCAAACACCGCAGACCACCCCCCCCCCCCCCCAAACACCAGGAGCTTTCCGCTGTAACAGAAATAGGTGCAAAACGTGTCCTTTTATCTCAGAGGGAACCACGTTTTACACCTTTTTCTCTACAAACGAACAACAACGAATACGACACCACATCTCCAGGCTTGCTCATCAACGAATCTCATATATATGATACAGTGCTGCAGATGCAAAGTACAATACATAGGAGAGACTAAACGACATCTCAGCGACAGATTTGGCGAACACAGACGCGCAATCGAAAAAGCCATTAACCAACTGATCACATTCATCAGCCTACCGCCGTTTCAGATCACTTTTCTCTTCCTGGCCATTCAATCAACGACATAGAACTCATTCCCCTTGAACTCATTAACTCTGACAGAGACGCCATTCGTAAGGCCAGAGAAGCATTTTTAATTTCCAAGGGCAAGACTCTTGAACCCTATGGGATGAACAGACGCGATGAAACTTAATATACTTTTCATTTTTATGGTAGCCTTTGTAAACGTTTCTGCTGTTTATTTTTGTTAACCAATCATATTTAATCTTTCTTTTGAATCATTTTATATCTTGTAACCGTTTTATTCCATTTTTACTTAGCTCTTTGTAGCCCCTGATGAAGGTTAGTTTTGCCTAACCGAAATATTGGGCAATAAAATACCCTTTATAGCTGTCCGATCAGCCTTGCATTTAGTTTTAACGGTATACAGCTGTTTTACGGGGTTAACACTCGTTAACATCTCTCAAACTGACCTTGGACACCTTATGAGGTTTTACACAACGTAGTATTTTTTATCGTTATACCGTAGTACTGACGCACACAAGAACAGAATCCCATTTTATTGAGCAGAGAACTGAGAGAACAGAGATCCAGTTAAGCAAAGAGTAGCGTTTTGGGGTTTAGCATTGATCTACAGTGTTTAGGGTTAAGCACTGATTTGAAAACGGTCAGCTTTCATTTATTGTTATATGGGTAACTATAAAGACTGATCTATAAATATGTTAAAAATTGCATCTCCCGGCAGCTAACCCACTTTGGGATAGTGGATAAGGATATTAGTTATGAAGCGAACGACTCGGGTTTGAGGCATACACTATACTGATCTTTTTTTCTAATTTTACTATAAGTGTGAAATAGGTTTTACTTCATGTAACTTAAAGTGAAAAGGAAAGGTCAGTTTGAGAGATGTTAACGAGTGTTAACCGTTTTACGGGGCCTGCAAAGCAGGGGCAGCGGATCGCAGTGGACAATTTACATTGACGCATGCGTGGGGAACTCAAAATGGCGGACGTTTCTGGTAGAGAATGTTTGAGAAGCAAAATTCAACTGTATAGTTTATGAAAAGACCAACCGACATTTAAAATGTCGCTGGATCAAAATCCACAGTGCTCAGCCTGCAAAATAGCAAACTCTTTGATGTGGAGAAAAGGATCTAATGGAGATGTTCTTTGTAACAGCTGCCATTTAAAGCGGGTTAATGCGAGCATCAGAACGCAAAGACAAAGCTCTAAGGAAAGTAAGAAGCTCATGGCAAGAATCAAGGCAGGAACAAGGAAAGGGTACAATGGAAAAACAGGTGAAAGGTCCAGAGGTCGTCGAACACTGCAAAAGATAAAAAGAAAGGTAAGCTGCAGGCTTTTCTCCCCAAGTTTGACAACCTACGAGCTAACATCCGCCACTACATGTACAAATAGATAAACGTGTTTTATGGGTTATATTTGAAGCTTACTTGGTTTTACTTAATAAGTTTCTAAAAATTGTGTACAGGTACGTATCATAATTAAACTTTAGAGAATGTTGACTCTCTACATTAGTTAAAACTGGTTATTGAGAGAGGTTGAGAGGTTACATAGAACAGCAAAATAAAATAATTGGAAGTATAACTGATTGAATTACTTTACTGCTTGAATTCCTTGCCCTTCCCAGACAAGGAACCAGTGGACTTCAAGCGTAAAGTCAAAGATGAACAGAGACAGGGATATAATGCATGGTTCTATTCTAGCTACATGTATTACCATCCCCCTCCTGGGTACATCCCTGGGGATATGCCTTTTTTTCACTTGCCGTTCTATTCCCCACCCCCAGGCGCAAAGAAAGAGACAATTTCCCACCCCAGGGACTCTTGACATCAACTAAATATAAACAGCTTTTTGTCACAAGAAGATTACAATATTTATTTCTGTATTTTAAAAAAAAAAACTTGAAGTTTTAAAACAAAAATTAAAAATGCTTCTGAAGTAGAGTGACACTTAATTTAAAAAAACCTGGAGGAAGATCGAACCACACTTGCTCAGAATCTTTTGTATCTTTTATTGCAAATAAATGTTACAAGAAGATCAAAATATTTAACTATTAGAATAGTTTGCAACATTAACAATGCATGTGAAATAAGCAAATGAATTTCATTGAAACATAAACACCAAATTTTGAATGTTGACTTATCCATGTGGTTGTTTATAGATGCCAATGTGTTTAACAATGCACAAGTTGTTATTTTGATTTGCCCCATCTCAAACTTATGGCAATGAATAACCAAAAAAAAAATGCGTGCACGACATACAGTATGCGCATTTGGACGCATCTGAACAATAATAATTGTGTATTAAACATACAGCTGTAATGCATGGTTTGCATCTGCGTGATTGACTTATCTCTGATCTGCACTGTAACTTATTCAGCCGTGGAAATGATTTTCATCTTAAATTGTGTAGTTCCTGGAGATAAGAATCAACTTTGCTGCAATGATTTACTTTTTTTTCATTTTTTTTGGTGTGTAGCCATATAAGTCACCAGAGGGATTTGCAACTGTTGTAGCAGCTGATAGGATTTACTTCAAGGTAAGGCAGCTTACCTTTCACTATGGGGACAAGTGAACACCTAATGCCCAACAGTATGGTACATGTAAAAGTTAACTTTAATTAGAGTAAAATAAGGCACCAACAAAGTGCTGCTGTCAGTATTCCTCTAGTCACCGAACTGCCTGTGGACCTGTGGCAGGGAAGGGTCCAACTCCTCAAAAGTTTTGGTGAGGGTGTGTGGCACCCCTTTTGTGTACTAACTTTATGTCTAGAAGGTAAACATATCCATTTCAGACCATAATACCATAAACATTCAATGTCATGCCCTCCTTCCAATAAGGGCCCCCTTTCTAATAAGTGCCGTCCCCCCCCTTATTCCAATAATTAGTGTTCCATTCTGCAGGGCATCACATGATCATTTAATTTATTCCTTTAATTAGCCACATTACCAAATTACAAAAAATCTGGTCTTTTCTAAGACTTTGTGTCTGTTGCACTATCTGCTTTTTAGCAATATTCTGTACATTGTGAAAGTGCTGTTTTTTCCTTTTTCCTAAATTTTGACAGGGTATTCTGTACCAAGTTGGGGGACATAGTGTCCATTGAAGATGTAGAGGGTGATTTATACTATGCTCAGTTAAGAGGCTTCCTGCAAGATCAATATGCATATAAAACAGCTGTCATCACATGGCTTATTCCCATGTTTCCCAAACCATCACAGTTTGATCCAGCTCTGTTTTTACCAGGTACATGTTATCTGTTTTTGTTATGATATAGTCCCTCTATTGTTAAAAAAAGATGTCTAGCAGTTTTAAGTTGCTTTCTCGACAGTTCATTAAAGAAATTAAGAATACCTCTATAGAATATCTCTGCTGTCTAATAAGAAAAAATCAATATGAAATGTAGTGCAAAATACAGTATGGGAACCCAACAAGTAATTTCAATAAAGTATGATTCTAAAATATATTCGGGCCCAGAAAATTTGACTGATCAGTTGAACATAACACTTGTTTCCTTTGAGAGCACAAATCGCAAGTAACGGACATTATGAAATGCATCTGTATCAGTGACATTTTGCACTCATTGGAATGTTTTAGGAAATAACCTCTAGATAACATATATACCATAAAATTTAATGTTGCCATTTAACATTTCCTAATTGCATGGCCTTTGTACAAAAGTGTGTTGTTGTTTTAACTTAGCAAGTTTAAATGCTTGTTTGTTCTCTGCAGGACCAGAAGAAGATACTCCTCGGCCAATGGAATGTATGGAGTTTGTTTGTAGAGCACCTACAGAACTTTTTAAAGCCAGAAGAGAACATCCGCCATTTGTGATTCCACGAGCGCCTGACCTTAATGACTTAGCAACAGCCGCAGAAATGCTTCTTCAAACTGAAGGATCTTCCACAATATGTTAACAACACAACCTGCTTCGGCTTAGACAGCATTTTTTTCTATAGGACCCACAGGGATTATCCGTCCAATGCCATGTGATAGATGTTATCTTTTATTGTTGTATTGGCAGGAATAGCATGTATTAAAGCTTTCTTTCCCAAACTCCTCAAATTATCAATACTTGTTACTGTTTCTGGTAGCTTTTATTTAAATGTATGAAAATGTGGTGGAGAGATACCTTGTTTAGCACTTCTGGGAAATACTGTTCATTTTCAGCTCAGTGAATAGCAATCATGTTATACAATTACATGACTCCAAACAAGAAACCCGATGTAAAACACCAAAGTTTGGCTTTTGTATTGAAATTCCCTTTTTCTTTATCTTCTTTCACTGGTGCTGAAACAAGAAAAAATAGAAACGGAGTGAAATCAGAGTTGAGCAGTTTAAACCTACAGAAATAGGTATGTATTGGTCTTTCAAACAAACATTAACAAACGGAAGGCCACGAAAGTGCACTGGCCAGAGGTAACCGATCAACAACGGTAGAAATTCAAGTAGATCGTTATTGGACAAGAGGGGGATGGGGGGGGGGGAGTAACCCTTTCAATTTCAGAGCCAATTATGGAGACATGTAGTGTAGCTCTAACTTTTGAGTATGTGGCCAAATTCTTTGGTGTGACCATTCAAATGAAACCTCTTCAGCAGTACTTTTGCATGGCACCATTTGTTTTTCAATATTTTACAAAATGATTTTTGGGATTTTTCTTGAATTTTGATTTTTGGCACTCTTGGGAGTTTAAAGGATTAACCCACGTTTTTATGCAGCGAAGAATAACTGAAAGGGCCAATGGTGAATTTTGACATTTTCACTGTCAAATTCTGTTTTTGGAGCCGGGAATGTGCTCTTCATAGGTTCATGTAAGTTAAAATGAAAGAAAGCCAATCGGGTCAAAACATTCTGTACTTTCACAAAAAAGACAAAATGCATTATTACTAAGTGCCTAAATGATTCTTCAGGTCAAAATATTTTCCCAAAGATGTGGGATGCTTTACTTCATCATTGTTTAGATAAATGGTGCAGTATTACAGTAACTCATAGTTCTGAATAACAAGAAAGAAATATGGGCGAAATTCTACAAATTTGACAATTACACATGCTTGCTATACTAATGTAACACGAAAAAGACTGGGACTTGTATACGTGTTTTAACTCATTGTTGACATTCGTCGAATTTTTTACGAATTCTAAATGCGAGCGTCTGATCAACTTTTGAAAGCTACAACTCAAAGCGATTGTTACATTTGCTAATTTTACTTGTTCTCGGGATTCCGGACCCGAAGCGCTAAAAAACGTGTCTGCGTTTTCCAGTATTTAATTTCATTTTCGAAATAGGGCGAAAAACATGGAGTAATCGCGCGGAAATGGCTCTAAACAAAAACGTTTTCAGAAATCGATGTAAAAGTATTGCAGTACCTTGAAATTCATGTGGAAGGAGTTTGACTCCCAACTGCAGGATAATTTTCGAAAAATAACGGAAAACGCAGCATTGGAGTTTTGAGCAGGTTTTGGAGCATTTTATAATATTTACAGAACTAGTGAATACTTTTTAACGGTTCGCACGATTTGCAATCGGCTTATAATTCAGATTTAGCAAGCATTGGGAAGGCTTCTCCCAGAAATTTGGCTTCGTAGATTGTTTTGTCAAAGAGAATGAAGTATTTAAAATTTTAAGAGAATTTTAGGGCTGAATTTTGATGGCGTTAATTCTTCCGCATTTCTGCTCCAACGATTTTGCTGAAACTCGGTAAGGGTATGTATTAAGTCAATGTAAGCTGATTCCAGAAATTTAACAAAAATATAACAGCAAAATTTTTCACAGGGTGCGATTTTGTTCAAAAAGTGGAGTTCATTCAAGCCCGATTATCACTAAATATACTTTTTCCCATGAAAATCGAATTCTATCATATTATTGCTAAATAATAGCTGTAAGTTTTCGTAAAGTTTTAGAAGCATCGCTTAGAGCCGGAAAAGTTATGAGAAAGTTTGTCATAGACGAGTGCGCCGAAATAACAACGGAGCCACCTTAAAGTATTTTAGAACATTTTTGGCTTGAATTAAAGTTATCATTGTTTTAATTTGCTGAAAAATAATTGAAGCTTAACCAAATGTCGTTAAGTTTTTCTGTCGGGAACGTCTTCTGACAGATGTCCTTTAGCCAAATAAACAAGTATAAAAAAGACCATGAAATGACTTTTTCGATAATCTGCACGTTCTGTTAAAAAGTTAATTATAATTAATCTTACACTATTGTCTATTCTGTTGAGTGTACGGTAGATAAAAATTATTTTTGTCGTTTCAGTCATTCAGTAAACCTCTAGCCTCCACGTTAAAACTTCATTTGCAATCAACAAGCCCGAAAGACTTATTTTCCATATAAGGTAGTATGTGCGCGCGCTCTCATTGCGTCAAGGGTGGTGCAATTTCTGCTAAAAATAGCCCAACACGTCCTCACTGGTAACATGGGTTTGCGTGGGCCCCACGCTTACGGTCTCCGTCCCTGATTATGACTCCTGGCGTGCGTTTCTCGAAGCTACCGAAGACTTTTCGGGCCCGAAAGCAATTTTTTAAATGTAGTTTCTAACGAAAGGCGTTGAACTTTTTAGCCCACAAATCAGCTAAAGTTGTGTAGTAAACGTAAGATTTTATTGCTTAGTTTTCAAATTCAACAAAAACCGAATCTTTATTGGTAAACATTCTGTACGTAACACAGCTTTTCGGGTCCGAAAAGTTTTCGGGACTTTCGAGAAACGCACGCCTGGTATCAGAATGACAGAATGATATATTAAGTAATACCCAAGTACAAAGTGAGTCAAGTGAATTTAATCTGTGTGAAAATGTGATGTGATATTCAATAAAACCCATTAAAAAAATTAAGGAGGCTCGACTCACTCAACGCCAGCGAATTGCCCTTTTTTTAACCCGTGAGTACGCGCATGCGTAATGAACGGGTTGCGGTAACGGAGACAAATCTGCAAATGAGCACTCACTTATTCCTTCCATCAGCTGTAAACTTAGTGAGGTAATGCTTTGTTTCGAATGCCTTTCGTAACAAGAACAGCATGAATCCAGCGATAACAACAACTAATTTGTTGTAAACGAATATAAACAACAATAAGCTTAAAGATGTTTCGCATTTGGAGTCTTTAATAGAATCGATCTAAAAGGATTTTTCAACCAAGACACGCGTTTTGATGCGTAACTTCCTTGAAGTAATGATAGCCGGACGGCCCGAGGTTCAAGTCTCGCTCGGGACCTTTTTTTTTTCCTTTCTTCTTTGGACTGAATTTTATGGGGTGCTTCTTGGTGTTGCGGAAGCCATTGTTGGTTAGCTTTTGTGTTGTGGTGTGGGTATTGTTCAGTGTCTTTTGAATGTTTTGTTTCGTCATTTGGTGATCACACCATCCGCAACACCAAGAAACTAACATTTTATGAAAGTGATGTTCTGTATTTTTCTTTGTGCGTTTGTCAAAAAGCCTTACGTTTAATTTAAAAAAAAAATTGAACCGTGTCAATGTGAAAACATAAGCTTACGGTTACCGCAATAGTGCGTTACGCGTTAGCATTTCTTATTCACGGGTTGGCTCTTGGGAGCCTTTGTGTAGTGTACAGAGTGTTAACGCGCACGTTGAAGCGAAGGAATGAATGAAATGTTAATGCACACGTGAGATTCCTTATTTGCATGTATATAAGTACGGTATGTTGTAATTTATTCAGTTAGTTCGCGTTGTGAATCGGAGCTGAAATGGACATGTAACGCTCGGGAATAAACGGAGCTTTTATTATTAACCGCGTGGTACTACATTGGCGACGAGGATTCGAAATCATTCAACGATTCAAGGGCAAAGATGCCGGGAGGAGACAGCGCTACGGGTGAATCAGGCGGTACAAGCAACGATGCGGGATCGAGTGGCGTGTCCGTGATGGTTTCTGTGGATGTCGGTTCGCTAGTTTCGTTTGATCCGAAGGGCGATCCGCATGGTATTAGTCAGAGGTGGAAGAAATGGAAGCGGTCGTTTGGATTGTACTTGACAGGAAAAGGGGTGACCGTGGACGCACAGAAAAGAGCTCTCCTATTACACGCGGCGGGTGTCGATGTCCAGGAAATATATTTTACACTTGTCAACGAGGAGGAAAGCGCTACCTTCGAAGAGACGATGAGGGTACTGGATGACTATTTCGTTCCAAAGTCAAATGTGCCGTTTGAAAGGCATTTGTTCAGACAGATCGCACAAGCTGGTGATGAGACGGTGGACCAATTTGTTTGTAGGCTTCGACAACGGGCGGCGAGCTGCGATTTTGGAGTACTTGAGGACGATTATATTCGTGACCAAGTGATCGATAAGTGTTACTCAAGCCATTTACGTCGCAAATTTCTGGAGCAGGAAGGTTCAGTAACTCTGGATTGTCTGTTAAAAATTGCAAGGGCGCAGGAAGCCGTTGGTCGGCAGTTGAAGGAAATGGAACAGAATTCGAATCAAAGTCACGTGAACGCTGTTGGCGGGAAAAGTTCAGGTGGCGCGAGCGACGCGGGTGGCGCAAGGAACGCGGATGGTGCGAGGAACGTGGGTGGCGCGAGGAACGCGAATGGTGCGAGGAACGCGGGTGGCGCGAAAGGAGGCAAGAAGCCGAAGATTTGTTATGGTTGCGGCCGGGAAGGACACTTCGCCAGAGATAGAAGCTGCCCAGCGCGTGATCAGGCCTGTAGGAAGTGTGGAAAGATAGGACATTTTCAAATTAGATGTTCGCAGGGGCACCGGAATGGAGGAAGAAAGTTTGAAAAAGGAAAGAGCAGCAGGACCGGCAGAGGCGCTAATCGTAGCGGACGCGATGATGTGGGCAACGAAGCAAACTCCGTGGGGGGTGAGAGGTTGTCGGCCGGTGGAATTAGACAGAGTCCTGACTTCGCATTCACTGTTGGCCAGAGCAGCGATCATTTGAGTTCGGATAATGGTGTCGTGACTCTCAATGTTGGGGGAGTAGACTTGTCTAGCGTACTGATTGACTCCGGAGCTACGTGTAACCTAATGGGTCAGCAAACCTGGAATTGGTTGAAAGCTAATGGAATCCAGTGCGAATCTCGCCGTGCAGCTAAGGTGTTGTTTACCTATGGAAGTACGGAACCGTTACCGACTCTTGGAACGTTCTCTGCGAGTGTTGTGTCGGCCAGTAGTAACGCTGATTGTCAAGCTGATTTTGTGGTTATTAAAGGTGACGGGCGCACTCTGTTGGGGCGAGAAACTGCGGAGGTACTCGGTTTGTTGCATATTGGCCCCCTTCAAGCGAACAGTGTGGTATGTGAACATTCCGAAGATGATATTCGTCGCAGATATCAAGGTTTGTTTACCGGGATCGGTCTTCTCAAAGATTATGAGCTGAAACTCCACGTGGATGAATCCGTGAAACCTGTTGCACAGCCAGTACGTAGGATACCGTTTGGCCTGCGCGAGAAAGTGGACGAGAAGCTGGACGAGCTCCTGCAAGCAGACATTATTGAGGAGGTGCCGGAAGGTCCGTCTGGCTGGATTTCTCCTTTAGTGGTTGTCCCGAAGAGTGATGGTGACGTCAGGGTTTGCGTCGATATGCGACGTGCAAACGAAGCGATTATCAGAGAGAGACATCCAATTCCTACCGTAGAAGAACTTTTGCACGATTTAAATGGAAGCACAGTCTTCAGCAAGGTAGATTTAAAGTGGGGTTTCCACCAAATTCTCCTTAGCGAGGACAGCCGACATATTACGACGTTTGTGACCCATCGTGGCTTATATCGGTATAAGCGTCTGATGTTCGGCGTGACATCTGCCCCAGAGAAGTACCAGCAGATAGTTAGAGATGTGCTGAGGGGTTGTGAGGGCGTGGCGAATATAGCCGATGATTTGATTATTCATGGGAACGGCGTGGAAGAGCACGATAGGAGGCTTTTTGCGGTGCTGGACAGGCTAAGACAGGTCGGGTTGACGCTTAATGGCAACAAGTGTGAGTTCCGTTTATCAAAACTAACTTTCTTCGGGCACGAGTTGACTAGTGATGGTATCAACCCGAGCGAGGAAAAGATTGCAGCTATCCGAGACGCGAGAGCCCCAAAGGACGCCAGTGAGGTCAGGTCGTTTATGGGCCTAGTGCAGTACTCTGCGAAGTTTATGCCGGATGTAGCGTCGGTAGCGAGACCTATACAGGAGCTAACAAGAAAAGCCGCTAAGTTTGTATGGGAGGCGGAACAGCAATTTGCTTTTGAAAGGTTAAAGCAAATGATCACGCATGCAGATACGTTGGCGTACTACAAAGTCGGTTGCAGGACGAGAATTATCGCAGATGCTTCGCCAGTTGGTCTCGGCGAAGTACTCGCACAGTTACAGGGAGATGTGTGGAGGGTCATCGCGTATGCGTCGAGAAGCTTGTCAGATGTTGAAAGGCGGTACAGTCAGACAGAAAAGGAGGCCTTGGCGCTAATGTGGGCGTGTGAGCGATTTAACATCTATGTATGTGGACAGCACTTTGAGTTGGAAACCGACCATAAGCCCCTGGAACGCATTTATTCAGCCACTTCAAAGCCCTGTGCGCGAATAGAAAGATGGGTTTTGCGCCTGCAGTCGTACGACTTCAAGGTTGTTTACCGTCCGGGAAAGGCAAATATCGCTGATGCATTGTCAAGGTTGAATTCCGACAAGTACCTGGATAAAGGCAAAGAATTTGACTGGGTCAGAGCGATCGTGGAGAACAGTGTACCAGTTGCACTTTCAGCCAAAGAGATAGAGCAAGCCTCTTATGATGATGAGGAACTGAGCACGGTAAAAGGGTGCGTGAGGTCTGGGAACTGGAGCCATTGCACGGCCGTTGCCTCTTATCTGCATGTCAAGGATGAGCTATGCGTTTACGGTGAACTCTTACTTCGTGGTACGAGGATAGTCATTCCCAAGATCCTGCGCGACCGAGTCCTTAAGATTGCCCATGAGGGTCACCAGGGCATAATTAAGACGAAGGCTAGATTACGTAGCAAGGTCTGGTGGCCAAAGATGGATAGCGATGTGGAGAAACTGTGTAAAGCTTGTCATGGTTGCCAAGTGGTGGGGGGGTTTGGGCCCCCAGAGCCAATGTCTCGTGTTTTGCCTCCTACTGCTCCTTGGCAAGATATTAGCGCGGATCTGTTAGGACCACTACCTACGGGGGAAAGTATCTTAGTGGTAATAGATTATTTCAGTAGATTCTTGGAGGTTGCTGTCTTGAGGTCCACGACGAGTGCAAAGATTATTGAGGCCATCCACCCCATGTTTGCCCGATTTGGTGTGCCTTCCTCCTTAAGGACAGATAATGGTCCTCAGTTTGTGTCGGAAGAGTTCGAAACGTTTCTCCGGACGCAGGGTGTCGAGCATCGGAGGACCACGCCCTTATGGCCTCAAGCCAACGGCGAGGTTGAGCGTCAGAATGGCTCTCTGCTCAAGTGTCTCCAGATCGCGAATGTGGAAAAGAAGAATTGGCGTTCCAAATTGGTTACGTGGCTTACGGCGCACAGATCTACCCCACAGGTTACTACAGGGGCCACACCTTTTTCCTTAATGTTTGGACGGGAAATGAGATCCAAGCTGCCGGAATTGAGAAGAGAGACTGTCGATGTCTCAAGAGAAGAAATCCGTGATAAGGACTGGTCGAGTAAGTTGAAAGGAAAGGCATATGCAGACGAAAGGAGAGGCGCTGTGACCAAGCTGATAAAAGTGGGTGATGAAGTACTGCTGAGGGCCGAGAAGTCGAACAAGTTGTCAAGTAATTTCTGTCCTAGCCCTTTCAAAGTTGTCCAGAAGACAGGAAGTGAGGTTACAGTCAAGAATGACGCGGGAGTCGAGTTCAAGCGTAATACAGCATTTGTTAAGAAGTACAATGTCCAGGAGAGTGCTAGCAGCTATGCAGATGACGGTGAGAGAGAAGGCGCTCATGCAGATGACGCGGAGGAGGTACAAAGGCAAGAATTACCAGGAGCAGAAGCGGACAAGGAAAGTGAACAAAACGATCGTGGCTGCAAAGAGCCAGAGGTCCACCAGCAGCAGAAGAGTATTCGTAGGTCGACACGTCAAGTTCGGAAACCTATACGATTTAAGGACTTTGTTATGTAACTAAGGACTCCACGTTTCAAAGACTTTATTTTGGACGTTACGGGCTTTGCAGCCTTAAAATACTTTGCTTTCTTGTTTAGTTAAATTCAGTACCGGCATGCATGCGTTTACTCGAAGGAGGGAATGTAGTGTACAGAGTGTTAACGCGCACGTTGAAGCGAAGGAATGAATGAAATGTTAATGCACACGTGTGATTCCTTATTTGCATGTATATAAGTACGGTATGTTGTAATTTATTCAGTTAGTTCGCGTTGTGAATCGGAGCTGAAATGGACATGCAACGCTCGGGAATAAACGGAGCTTTTATTATTAACCGCGTGGTACTACACTTTGATTTAAAACTGTCGTTTTTCTCAAAATCTAGTCAGACACTTCACAATAAAACTTTCAAATTTTGTAGTACTCATGTGTCACAACGTTTCAAGAAAATTTATAAGATAGTTTTTCAGTTAATCAAAACATTATTTTTAGGGCATGATACGCAAAACAGTAACAAAGCAAATAATTTACTTAAAGTAAAATATTTTTAAAATGCCCTTACCATACATGTTTTGTTAAAACGGCCAGCCGTTAAAATAAAGGTTAGGATTAGGGTTTGCGTTTAGGCCGGTTAGGATTAGCGCTTAGGGTTAGGGCTTAGTGTTAAGGATATCGTCTAGAGTAAGAGTTGCGCTTATGGCGAGAGATGGAATCACAGTTTGTTTAGCAAAAAACACAGAGCAAGATGTATATTTCTGCAATGAACGAGCCAAAGTTGTTCATTTTATTTGAAGAACTAGTCGTCTCCTTACAGCAGTTACTCTGGGACGTGCGCGATGGTTTGCTTGCACAAGAGACTCTTTTAAAAATTATTGCGTCGTCAGCGTGCAGGAAAAATTGAATGTAGGTTCAGCTACATGTCGCTAAAGACCCGGCTACACGTTCTAACATTGTTGAACCAAGCGTCATATATTATATAACAATGTCAGAACGTGTAGCCGGGGCTTAGGCGGCGGGACTGATGAAAAAGACGCAAACAAAAGTCGCAAGAATTTGTCGAGCTTGCTGCATTGCAAGTGCAAGAGTGGCTACAAGTGCGATTTTTATGGTACACTAGTGATGCAATATTTTCGAGAATTCGCGTCACCTATGCAAGCAACAAATCGCTCTCGTAACCGCCCCTTGCATGTTCTTCAAAAATACACCTATAAAGATAATCAATTACAATTAAAAAAAAAAACAAGAAAGCAAGGGACATACCCGAACACCAACCTCGCGGTCTGGCCGTACGTACCATGCGCACCGCCATATCATCGGGGCAGTGGCAGCATGGCATAGCCGTCGGGCAGCTATAAGACTCATGCCATTTACTGCCGAGGTGGATGCAAAGCATCCCTTTAAGCGTCAGCTGCACACCAATACCAATACCAATGCCAATGCCAATGTCAATACCAATACCAATGCCAATGTCAATGCCAATGTCAATGTCAATACCAATGCCAATGCCAATGCCAATGTCAATGCCAATGTCAATGTCAATACCAATACCAATACCAATACCAATGTCAATGCCAATGTCAATGTCAATGTCAATACCAATACCAATACCAATGCCAATGTCAATGCCAATGTCAATACCAATACCAATGCCAATGCCAATGTCAATGCCAATGTCAATGTCAATGTCAATACCAATACCAATGCCAATACCAATGTCAATGCCAATGTCAATGTCAATGTCAATACCAATGCCAATGCCAATGCCAATGCCAATGTCAATGCCAATGTCAATGTCAATACCAATACCAATGCCAATGCCAATGCCAATGTCAATGCCAATGTCAATACCAATACCAATACCAATGCCAATGCCAATGTCAATACCAATACCAATGCCAATGCCAATGCCAATGCCAATGTCAATGCCAATGTCAATGTCAATACCAATACCAATGCCAATGCCAATGCCAATGTCAATGCCAATGTCAATACCAATACCAATACCAATGCCAATGCCAATGTCAATACCAATACCAATGCCAATGCCAATGCCAATGCCAATGTCAATACCAATACCAATGCCAATGCCAATGTCAATGTCAATACCAATACCAATACCAATGCCAATGCCAATGCCAATGCCAATGTCAATGTCAATACCAATACCAATACCAATACCAATACCAATGCCAATGCCAATGTCAATGTCAATACCAATACCAATACCAATACCAATACCAATGCCAATGCCAATGTCAATGTCAATACCAATACCAATACCAATACCAATACCAATGCCAATGCCAATGTCAATGTCAATACCAATACCAATACCAATGCCAATGCCAATGTCAATGCCAATACCAATACCAATACCAATGCCAATGCCAATGCCAATGCCAATACCAATACCAATACCAATACTAAATGGGTACAGCAAAGATCCTGAGAAAGGTGATGTCCTTGTAAGAGGAAAGAAAGAAAAGTCCTGGAAACCATGGTGACATGTTGGAACCCGCTTCCAGGGAATATCAACCAGACAGAACATCGTGCCTGAGCCTTAAAGGAATAAACATATAATAATAATATAAATATTATAATATAATAATAATAATAATAATAATAATAATATATAGTATATTAATATAAATTTAGAGCATTTTACAAAGTCTCAATGCTCTTACAGTAACCTAACATAAAACCTAAAAAACCTAAAAAAAAAACTAAAAACCCTACAAGAAGAAAACTATAGACTTTAAACTGTGAACTACATATGTGGTGGCTGGGGACCCTTGCGAATACGCAAAGCGTGGGACGAGTTGTTGCATTTGGGTAAAAATTTCTGTGGTAACCATATCTGCTTTGAAATATTACGAAGGACAACAACGTACTCGGTGATTTTGTGCAAGTTAAGTCTCCTTGTTGAAATAATTACTGGAAATCACTGGATCATGAAAATGTAATTTAAAGAATTGCAACCATGTCAGAGAATCGTGTATTTATAAAAGAAATGAGTAAATTGTAAAACTAATACCCAGTTCAGACCATGACTTTTTTTAATCTAAAAATTTGTCCTGCTTTTCATCTCTTACCAAAACCTGTCAGGCACTGCAAGTAAGCAACCAAACAGTCTATTTTCTTTCACTTTATTTCACTTATGCGAAGGTTCAGTAGTGTGTATATGGCTGGATATTTTTACTTGTTTCATGCAGTTAACTTGCTCTAAGGGTTTGCCAAAGATAATTGTGTCATTCTTAAAGCAGTCACTATGGCATAATTCATACTCCACACTTAACCCTAAATAAGATATATATTTATTATTATGACCCATTTTAAAAACAAGCAGTATGTCCTACTGCTATCAGATTGTATAATTTGAAGTAAAAATATCATTGATGTGACAACCTTTTAAGATATTCGTTCCTCTTCGACCATTATGCAGATCATTATTATGCACACACATGTATCTCATGATATACATACATAAACATAGTCAGAGTTTTTATATTGCTTACAGAAATATTGTGATATTTGTAAGATAACTGAATGCTCTAAATGTAAATAAAAGGAGGCATTTATTTGGGTGAATACTCTTTTTTATAAGACTCTGTAATGCTAGCGCACTTTGCTAGCTGCTCAAAAAGAGCTGATTGCTTTGAGAAAGTTATTATTGTGGAGTATATTGCTTCATTGTTTTCACCTTGTCACTCCCAGAGTCAATTATGGAGACATGTAGTGCTGTTCTAACTTTTGAGTCTGTGGACAAAATCCTACGGTGTGACCATTCAAATGAAACCTCTTCAGCAGTACTTTTGCATGGTATCATTTGTCTTTCAATATTTTACAAAATGAAATTTGGAATTTTCCTTGAGTTTTGTTTTGTTTTTTTTTGTTTTTTTTTGGGGGGGGGGCACACACGTTCTTTGCATCTGGTTTGAAGCCTCTTGTGTAATCCTCTATCCACCGAGTAGGACATCTTTCCTCCCTTGAGTTAATTCAGTTTGTGAGCCATGTAGCACAATGACATGACACTTTGACAACTGCCTGTTTAAGCTAAGTCAGAAGCTGTGACAGAAGTAATGTTTTCCATGTTGTATTGGCGGAAGAACGACTTGGAAAATTCATATGTGCTAACCATGATTGCACATGCCGGAGCAACTTTCATAACTCTTGCTGTCACTCCTGAAAAACAAGTCAGTGCAGTGTTTTAGTGTCAATTGCATGCCAATATTCCTGGTAAGAGCCTTGCATGTTAGTATTTCACTTTGAAGGTGCAAAGCTGTTACTGTGACCATGCATATTACCTTGCCAAGTTGGTTATAATAAAGTTTGGTCCCTGTTATTCCACTTACCAGCAAAAAGACTCCTCCACCCACTCTCTCTGTACAGTTGAAACATTATGGAGAATGTGAAAGGCAGCTTCTTGACTGCACTTGCATCCTCTGCAAACAATATTTTTCATAAGTGTTCAAGTATTGGACAGGTGTAATTAGAAGTGGGAAAGCAAAACTACACATTCAAGTCAATGATGATTTTAAAGAAATCTTGGAACATGTGACAGGAGATGTTTGAAAATAAACTGTTTCAAACGAAATGATGCATAATGGGTGGTGGGGGTGGGGGGAGGGTTGCGGGAGGGGGTGGTGGGAGGGGGTGTAGGGTAATGAATATTTTCTGGAGCTGTACATTGCTAGAATAGGTCCTTTGGAATTCTGTGTACTGTCTACTGCACGTTGCTGGAATAGAACAATGCATATTGTAGAATTCTAGCCCTTTTTTGCACTCAGATTTCCCTCATTTTTTGCATGTGACCTACAAATTAATTGCAAAGCATTGCTTGTAATTTCTTTTCACGGATTTTTGCTTTGTTTTGGAGAAATAACATGCAAAAATCTGTGTCTGCTGGACAAGCTATGAGCACCTCAAGTCTAAATTTACTGTCAACACAAACACAAATGCACGCATACCCACACACACACAGCACTATAAATACAGATAATTTTCTGGTCAGTGTTCGTTTAAATGGAGTTTGTTGTACCAGGATAGTGTTTAAACTTACTGAACACAAGTTCTCCCAGCTCCATTTGACGATGGGTCTTCACCACATCAAAAGGAGTGGTCAGTAATGCTGCCATCTGCAGAGAGCACAAAAACAATTAGGAGGTAAAATGCATAGCACTCAGAGCCTGCATATTTTTACTTTCTTTGTGCAAGGTCGTAGGTGACATATGTTATGTGTGTTGGAAATGTTTGGGCCTTGGCTTTCAACCTCAAATGTATTTGTCAGATAAGACAAAAAAGTCATCGTTTAAAGGTTTAAATGCTCCCTACTATTAACAAAAAAAGAATATATATTATTATAATTATTATTATTATAATCGTATCAAAAACAAAATTCTTGATTGTGATTCATTCATCATCCACATGCCTACTTTTATGTTATTGGGGGGGGGGGGGGGGGGTTGGGCACATGGGTGTCTAATCACAGGTATCCAATTACAACTTTTTGTAATTGGATACCTGTAATTGGACACCTACATGTTGCACACACGTCAATGAGCTGCACTCAAAATGTTTCTTTTTCCTGTTTTTCTACAGGTTTCAAAGTTTGATAGAAAATATCCCTTACATAAGTTACACTTTTAGTAGAATAAAGTTCACATACTTTTTTAATCTTGAATTTTAATGCTGATGCAATTAATTAGTAATTGAACTTTGTTTCGTACAATTCAGGGATAATTGACTCGTAATTTTAAATAATTCTCGTGCTAAGCTGATTCGAAATTACTCGCCCAATTGTTCACAGAATTGTACTCCACTCAGTCCAATTAGTATTACTTATTATTATTTGTGCTCTGAAACCAGGATTTCAGTCTGGCATTTAAAATTCTTGTTTCAAGTCAAACCCACTAGTTTATAACAGCATGCCCTACATGTAGCAAGTCTGACTGGGACATTGATTTTTGCAAGAATTCTGTGAATCATATTTTTTTGCTCAATACCCTAAAAGGTACCGTGATAATTCTAATGGTGGTCATTTAACATTTTAGCACCCTAAGCCGTACTAATCTACAAATTTTGAACTCTGAAAGGTATGACAAGCACCCTGTTGTTTTTATATGGGATTACCCCCAGACTAGTTTATCTAATAGAAAATGATTCCTGCAATGATATTAGTAGGAGTAGCTGTACTACATGTACTAAGTTGAATCCAGTGGAATCCATTTTTTTTTTTACAGTCTGATCTCATTTACATTAGTTTATTGAATTTGTCACAGGTTTACACTTTGTAATGGAACAAATCACAAATAAATAGATATTAAATAAGTAGATTGTGACAGGGGAAAGGAACACAGCTTCCTTCAAAATTGACACCTGGCACCTTGATAATAAAAGCAGTGTAAGAACACTATATAAAAATGAATAGAACTACAGTTTATCTAGTACTCTGACTGACTAAGACCAGGAGGAGAGGGGGGAAAGAATTCAGCTGGTAGATGTTAATAAAGTTGCACTTAAACATTGCAAGTGAGTTACAGGTTTGGAGATTGGCTGCATTTCATGTTTCTATTCATTTCAAATAGAAGGCAAAAGTGACAAATTTTACAACACCTTTCCACTTCCTGAAAGCTGTTTGAAGATTTACTTCCTGTTTGTCATAAAATTTGCAGTGCTTCTAATCAGTAAACTACTGTAACAGGGAAGAATTGTATAATAAGACTGTTGACCATGTACTCACAGCTCCTGACATGACTCCAGATGAGAAACTTGCCAAAAAACCTGGATCAGTAAATTTAGACTTGAGGTGCTCATAGCCTGTCCAGTAGACAGCTGTAAAAGAAACCATAAAACACTGCATCATCAGTTTGTAGAATTTATATGAATAACAAAGAAAACAATCTTGATTATAGATTTCTCCACTGGTCAATGAATAAGAGGAATTACTTTTATGCAAAAAAATCTCAGGATTTCAATTTTGGTTTTGCTGCAAAAGATTTGAGTTCAAAGAAATTGGGAAAACCTTTAGATTACATAAAGACAGTACATAAACTAAGTATATTTTTAAAAAGAAACATTTAATTTCATGTTCCTTCTGACTTGAAACATTTCATACTGATGTAGTTTCACAGTTCTGTATAATTCTGTTTAATTTGTTTGTACAAGAAAACAACTTAGATTATATTTTAATTTTGCTGAGATATAGTTGTTAATTTCAGTCTGTTGGATAACTTTAAGCAGCCTAGTAAAAATTGGGATAACCATATTGGTTTTAATTTGAGTTCTACAATTTTGAGTTCTACAATGTAGCTACAGAATTATGCAGGGCATAAAATTAATTATCACTTTTTCTTGCAAAATGTCTGCTTAATACTCCTTCATGGTTCGTACAACTTCAGACAAATAAAATTCAAGGACTTTTCAAGGACAAAAAATAGTTTTCAAGGACTACGTTTTACTTATGAAATCGAAACTCTTTTTCCCCTGGTGCATGAAATTGAGGCAAAGATTACAATTTTGCTTCATGTATGTATTCACATATTATGCCGACATTTTCGCAAGTTATTTTCAGATTTTAAAAGTTGCTGGTGGCCAATTTTTTCGGAGCAAAATCATTTAATTTATCAGAAAAGTGATAGGGCATACACAAAGTCCTAAAATTCAAGGACTTTGCAATGCCTAATAAAGAAATCAAGTACTTTTCAAGGACCTTAACCAAATTAAGGACTTTTCAAGACGACTGCTAAAATTCAAGACCTTTTCAAGATTGTATAAACCATGTCCTTTCTAAACTTTATGGTATGGTGAAAAAAAGGGAAGAAAAATTGCTTGCCCCTTGAGCAAACTGTTATGACAAGATACTGACCAATCAAGTTGCTTCACTAGCCCTGGCTAAAGGACAGCACTTTTGCCATGCCCTGCATGTACACAGACACACAATGTATAGCATTATACTGACTGGTCTGTACTGTGAGTCATAAGTCACGAGATTGGTTTGTCTGTGTTGTCTGTCACAAGGCACTAAACAGTCAGTCTGTGCTGCCAATCATACAGTATATGACTACATTGGTTGCTCTTTGATGTCAAGGCAATCATAACTTTAGACTATAGCAATCTGTACTACATCAACCAGTACCTGAAAAGGGAACATCCCTCAGTAATGTAGGTCCCAGTCCTTGCCAAAGTGATAATAGCCCACCTTGCTGAATGGCATTCTTGATGATTGTGACAAGCTCTATTTAAGATGAAAACAATATTCTAAGTAATGTTTACTACATGAGTGGGAGTGTTGTATCGGCCTATACAATCGGACGAGCCGAAGGCGAGTGAATGTATAGTGCCGATACAACATGGACACGAATGTGGTAAACAACTTGTGAAATTCACATTCACATGTAAATTAGATACAACCACTCGTGAGTTGTATCAAGAATGCAAATTAGTTCCCTAAGTATCAACATGACTGATTTTAGAAAATTCTCAATGCTGTTGCTCGAGTGATATGTATTATCCCAAAATTTGACCATATCACCCCTGTCCTGTTAAAGCTTCACTGGTTACCTGTCAACCTCTGGACTGAATTTCAGATTCTTGTACTCACTTTCAAGGCATTGTATCACAAGACCCCTGGGTATATCACAGAACTCCTTAAACCTACAGTTGCGGGAAGATATAGTTTCAAATCGGACAAACAGGGGATGTTGCAAGTCCCTAAAACAAGGTGTAAATCCTTTGGAGATTGAGCCTTAGCCAAGGAGGCGCCCACGCTATGGAATACTCTTCCTTTGAAACTTAGAAGCCTGCACAGTATTGACTGTTTTAAGAAACATCTGAAAACCTATCTTTTTAAGAAAGCTTTTATATGTGACTGAATATAATTTAAATTTTTACTTGATGATTATCTATTATTATATTATATCAATTAAGTAATCTAGTTAGTGTTTTAGAATATTTTAACAATGTTGATACATTTTATTTTAATAATTATCCCTTATTATATTATTTCAATATTATTAAATAAATATGTAATCTAATCAGCATTTTAGTATATTTTAATAGTTTTTAGCACTATATAAATGTATTTATTATTATTACTACAAGTGTATCCAAAAGATAGTAATTGCTGCAGTAAATTTGTTGTAATAATGCTGTTTTATTGTCTTGCTGGTATTACAGAATTTTCTCTTTCTTTTTTTCAGGGGAACTTAAGCAAATGTAACCGGGATGAATCGACAAAAATTCCAGCTGATAAGACTAATCTTGTTTTGTAATTCACGCATCAAGTTCCTGCAATGTCTGTAGAATATTGTTGAGTAAACGATGCGTTCACCGCGAGGAAGATGTGAAAATTTAGGTTAATTACTGTGTGTTCGCGTCTCCCAAGCTCAGCACAGGTTTCGTGTCCGTAAGCGCTCAGCTCAGTTCAGTCTGATCGACCGCTGTCGGAGTGATTTCAAAATAAATTTGTCTTTTATTCCGTACAATCTTCGAAAATCTTTACCATTCAACGGTCCTATCACCATGCCTCACAGTCCTCGCTCAACTAGCGTAGTCTTCGACACTTCAGTTCAGATTTCTACTGGGACATGTTGGACCAAAATATTACAAATCTCGCAGCCAACACTGAGCTTGAAGCAGCAAGCGAGGCTATTGTTCGTGGCGCAGTGCATTCTGGCCCAAAATGTGTTCGTGGCGCAGTGAATTCTGGTAAAAAGCGATCAAATCGAGATTTTCCCTAGCTTATATTTTTTCTCATATATTTTTCTTAAATTCTGATTATGTTGCTGCTCACTCGCTACGCTCGTTCCGCAGCAATTATCCCATTGACTCCTAGAAATTTCACAGAAAATGGCAATTTGAAGCCACTAAAATGCCATTTCTGAATGCTGTGGAAGCAAATTGCAAGCAAGCATTTTCTTTGTTTTACCCCCGTTCTTTTTTGTTCTTATTCCATTTTCCCCTTAGTTGTTGGCATTTCACTAGACGTTATTTATGTTGTAAAAGTTTCTCAGAAAACGCTGAAGAAAGTGAAATTTTTTTAACAAGAAGTGGCAAATGGTAGAAAGACCAGATTTTCGTTTGATTTTGCCAGACAATTCTGACAGGTTTTTAGCATTTTGTTACTTTGGCCCAATTCACAAGATCTCTCTCATTTAAGCAGTTTTTGAAAGATTTCTTCTTTCTGCGTGAGTTAGTTTCCAAAGACAAGTCATAAAAAAAAAAGCAATGAGGTCACGGGTGGTTTCGGGAGTTTGAGGTGTCAATGGGTTAATTTCAAAGGACAAAAAAGCGTTGAGTATTTTCCTTTAAAGTGTGTTGTGCAATGTTAACGCAACTCCTTATCTAATGAGATGTCGTGAACTCGTCCTCCCCTGCCTCCTTTAAAAAAGCAATTAAGACGTTTATTTGTAATAAATATTAGTAATCTTATATAAATGTGTCAAATTAATCTTTTTGAGTTTTCCTTTTCATTTTGTAACTTTCCATTTATTTTGTAATAATGTATCCGTCGTCATGTTCTTATTTTGTTAATGTCATCTTACAAAACTAAAGCTGAGGAGGCCTAATTAACATAAGCTTCATAGTTTCTTTTAGGCCTCCTCGCCATTGTTACCTCTATTCTTCTTATATTAATGTGTTATTGTAGTATGGCTAATAAAAATAAAATAAAATAAAATAAAATGTTAGATAACATGCATAAGAATTATATTCTTTGCATACCTTTATAGCTGAACCCTTTCTTAGCTTGCATTTTAGTTCTGATCATTTCTATAGGGGAGATACAGGTAATGGAAATAGCTGCAAATTAAAAATAAATTAATCATCTTAGTGTCAACTCGTCAAAATCAAAGTTCAATGCATACTTAAGCAGGGCTGGTGTAACTCATTCTTCACTTGCTCACTTGTGCATCATGTGTAGGATTAAAAAAGCTGCTGATTTCCAAACAAATGTCTGGCAAATTTGGTATTTTGACTGGTGAAAGTTAAAATTGACCAGGAACAATCTGAAACAAAATCTCAAATTTCACTCAGTGGGACGTGGAACTATACTGTAACATGTCTTGTGGTGCCAAAATTAGACATAATGTACAATGTAGGAGTCTTTTTGTGACATTGCGAATGATAGAACAGCATAGTTAAACATAACAATTATGCATGTAAAAATAAAATTGTCCGACCAGACAAACTTTGTGTCCAGTCAAAAGTGCCCCTGGATTGACAAATGACCTGCTCAGAGAAGAAAATTATTTACAGGCTTGCATTAATATATAAACTGACCAGAAAAGTTGGGCAGAATTGAAACTGTTGCTGATTACTGGCTGTTACTTGCAGGCTTGTTAATGCTATATTTTATCACTGGAATTACATTGTGTAAAAAGGTGCCATACACAAGGCACAATGGAGAATGAGCAAGAGATGGGTCTAAGATCTTTGGCAGAGGGGGTGGGTACAAAACGAAGACCGAAGACCTAAGACCCAAAAACGAAGACCCCGTCAAAATCGTTTTGAAATCACTTGAAAAAGGCTGCAACATGATTCTCGACCAAAGCAGAAACAAGAAGCAACAAAGTTTGCTGTTATTAACGAATTTGACCAGGGTCTTCGTTTTGTACAAAACCCCACCAAAAGTACAAAACGAAGACCCCTTCAAAATCGTCTTGAAAACACTTGAAAAAGGCGGGAACATGATTCTCGACCGAAGCAGAAAAAAGGAGCGACAAAATTTGTGGTTATCAACGAATTTGACCAGGGTCTTCGTTTTGTACATAACCCTACCAAAAGTACAAAACGAAGACCCCTTCAAAATCGTCTTGAAAACACTTGAAAAAGGCGGGAACATGATTCTCGACCGAAGCAGAAAAAAGGAGCGACAAAATTTGTGGTTATCAACGAATTTGACCAGGGTCTTCGTTTTGTACATAACCCTACCAAAAGTACAAAACGAAGACCCCTTTCAAAATCGTCTTGAAATCACTTGAAAAAGGCGGGAACATGATTCTCGACCGAAGCAGAAACAAGGAGCGACAAAATTTGTGGTTATCAACGAATTTGACCAGGGTCTTTGTTTTGTACACAACCCCACCAAAAGTACAAAACGAAGACCCCTTCAAAATCGTCTTAAAATCACTTGAAAAAGGCTGGGACATGATTCTTGACCGAAGCAAGAAACAAGGAACAGCAAGATTTGCGGTTATTATATTTGGTGCTAGCTCTATTGGCACACATTGCGGTTTCTTTGATCACTTTTGTTGCAAGATAAATACTAATCGGCTAAAGTTTGTTATCGATTTGAAAATGCAAGGATCGTTAAATTTCTCAGGCCGTGATTTAGTGTCGAAAGTCTGTGGTGTCAAAACTTGTGAGAAAGTGTTTCCCATCACGGATATCAGGCATCTTAGATCCCAGTCTCAAAAAGCCGTAGTCTACAATTCCACTGCAATGGAATAATGAATTCTTGCAATAATTTTTAGCTCCTTAGTTAGTTCTGTAGTTGAGTAGTGTGTCTCAGTGGAGCTAGGATAAACCTCCATTGTTTTTTAATAGCGTTTGATTTGGCATCCAACAGATAATCTGCAGCATGGTTGCTGTTTTTTTAATCTCACGGATGCTAGTTTATTCTTCTATCCATATGTAGATGTTTAAGGTAAAGCAAGACCGATTCTACTCGTGAATCTCGTCAGTTGCTAGAGGTATATCTCATGGATATTGGTAACGTTCAAACGTTTTAGCCGTTTATATATATCGCTTTAATAGCGGATCGAAAATGCGCACCTATATTTCTATTGCCGGGTCCAGAGATTCTGGCCAATTAGGAAACTCTTGTGCAAATTTCGATCCGGCATACAGTTCTGTTTCTTTAGAAAGAATTTTAGTCAGTATTTGAACCATGTAGGATATTGTCCTTTCTGATAGGTGCATAGACTTAACGAGTAAATATAACTTTTCAACACCCCCAAAAATGGAGACCTGAATATGAGTGCCGGAACTGAATGAATTCGCTCCTCTTTAGTACAATTGTTACAGTGTAATAACAAAGCATCGCTAAATGTTATTCCCTCATTAATAAGCCAGGGAATCATGTTTGGAGCTGATTTCAAGACGATTTTTAAAAGGGTGTTCGTTTTGTACTTTTGGTAGGGTTATGAACGAAGACCCTGGTTAGATTCGTTTATAACCGCAAATCTTGTTGTTCCATGTTTCTGCTTCGGTCGAGAATCATGTTCCCGCCTTTTTCAATCGATTTCAAGACGATTTTGAAGGGGTCTTCGTTTTGTACTTTTGGTAGGGTTTTGTACAAAACGAAGACCCTGGTCAAATTCGTTAATAACCGCAAATCTTGTTGTTCCATGTTTCTGCTTCGGTCGAGAATCATGTTCCCGCCTTTTTCAATCGATTTCAAGACGATTTTGAAGGGGTCTTCGTTTTGTACTTTTGGTGGGGTTTTGTACAAAACGAAGACCCTGGTCAAATTCGTTGATAACTGCAACTTTTGTTACTCCTTGTTTCTGCTTCGGTCAAGAATCATGTTCCAGCCTTTTTCAAGTGATTTCAAGACGATTTTGAAGGGGTCTTCGTTTTGTACTTTTGGTGGGGTTATGTACAAAACGAAGACCCTGGTCAAATTCGTTAATAACCGCAAATTTTGTCACTCCTTGTTTCTGCTTCGGTCGAGAATCATGTTCCCGCCTTTTTAAGTGATTTCAAAACGATCTTGAGGGGGTCTTCGTTTTTGGGTCTTAGGTCTTCGGTCTTCGTTTTGTACCCACCCTTGGCAGAGGACTCACTATTGTGTAATATGGAGCAGCATGGAAGTAGTTAATTTCCCACCTATTGTCCCATGCATGAATTTGGGGATCAGGTGATGGTGTGTGTTAAAAAGGTGGGGTAATTAAGGTGTTCATAAGGTGGGAAAGTGTGTTAATATGGTTGCAGGAATATAGTTTTCTATTTTCAGTTTGTGATTCTCCCAATATTGTTCAAGATATATACCAATTTATGAAAGCAATATGTCCATGTATCACATTACATAATTTATGGGAAACAATTCTTACTCCGAGCAGTTATTCCAGCACACATTGGTGACCAAACATTTTCCTGTCCTTCTACAAAGCCATACATCACTTTAAGTTGATCATAAAGGGTAAAATAAATCATTGTATTTGGAACAGCCATCACACTGCAATATAAATTCAAAATGAATAATAAATACACAAGCCTGTTATTAAGTAATGGTCCTACTAAGAACTAGGCAACCAAATGGCAAGGAATGCAGAAAGGTGTTAATTGTGATATTGTTGAAACCATCCACCTCATTGGCTAAAACATGAAAATCTACTATCACTTCCTCAGGTAGCGCAATTATTTCTCTCTAGTTTACTTATTGATTCCCTTTTAGTGAAAACTATTCCGAGTTTTAATGCAGCAAAATTTCTATGTGGGAAACATGGAAAATTAGAAGCCTTTCTTGGCCATTGTTTTGGAGTCTCATGATTGGATAAAATCTTGTAACACAAAAGAAATATTGCTTTAAAATAAAGTTTCAGTACATTTTATTTCAAAAACGTGTTGTCCATAGGTTGATGTATTGCAATTGTCAGTAAGAAAATCTAAACAATCTTATGTGGGGAAAGCGAAATGCCGCAGAACAATAGAGGATTGCCTAGTTCTTACACGCATTGTTACTTAAATGTTACCACTGACAGTGTATATGTAGGTGGACGGCTTTGCAAGTCGTGAAAACAACGACTTTCATTACCCGGTCCCAGGCCTCATTTCTTATCCCCCCCCCCTGGATTTCAAACTAGTTTGATTTTTATTTTTCTTTATCTAAGGATTATGGTAACAAATCTGGAACAAAGGAAAATAAAAACTAAACTAGTTTATTGAAATCATTTTAAACTACACATTATATACATGTATTACAGTGTAACCACATGAACCAAGGCCACCCAGACAAATTTTGAGACAAATTGAAATTAGCCAATCACAAGTCAAGATCTAGACAATGAAATAGCGCAAAATTATACCTGACCAAAATTCTGAAATGTGAGATGTGTTGCGAACCTTTGATATCCATAAATTCTTCATTACCCAAATGATAACAATGAAGAATTGTCACGTTTGTATAAATCAAGCTGGAAAATTTTATGACAACGTCTGGGTTGGCCGGAATCAAAGCCAGTAGTAAAGAAATTTTGAACAATCCAAAGTAAACGTGACGGCCGCTCATTTCATGCAAACTGGGCACCGCGAGCGATTTGCAGTTTCGGTGATTACTAAACAGAGCTGTCAACAAAGATTGTTTTCAAGACGTTTTTATGCACATATTTCAAGCGGTAATTTCTAACTTTCTCTCCGGTTCCATTTCAATTTGAGAGCGATTCTTTATACATCTGAGAGTTTTGGTTTGTTATTTTTTTCACTCTCCCCTGGCACCTTGTGTCTTGAGAAAATCACAATTTATAGTTTAGGACTTCAAAGCTTCAACTCGGCCTGTACATGTATAGTAGGGAACAGAGAGACGACAAAGGGATTTTATATAAAGTAACGTGAACATTTTGTATAAAAAGTAAAATACCCGCTTTCAGTGTACGGTCGCTGGATAACAATTGAAAGTATACACAACTAGATAAACGAGCGGATCTGTACAGATAATTTGCAGTTGTTTCTCAGAAAAGAGTGCTATTTTGTCCACACGATTTTTGCCATTGAGTTGAGAAATCGGGAGCAAACTGCAATGAATTATTTGTTTGAAGAAAGGAGGAAAATAACTTTCTTCTTTTGAGAGTTCTATTTTTTGAGCGCACCTCGAATGTGTTATCCACCTGTCACCTGTGCGACTGTGATGCATCTAATTTATTCGCCGCCAACTTTGCCCGCTTTTGTCACGTATTTATGTCTCTTATTAGAAAACAATTTGCTTCTTTGTTGATTTTTTTATTTCAACAATCAGAACTCGAAGAATTAATGATCATGTTTGCATTCCAACATGCCTGAGAGACACACGGTTTTCAGCTCCGAGCTCATGATTTCTCGCTGAGAAGTGCCAATGTGATATAAATTCAAAACTTCCTCTCGTAGAATTTGTGAGTTTCAGCGCTGTTAACAAAATACCTTCCGGATTGATTTATCCAAACGCGGCAATTCATTTTTTGAGCTATTTTGAAAAAAATAGCTCATTAGCAGGCGCAAAGGTTGGTTTGTGATGTTTGTTTGTTAGTATGTATGTATGTATGTATGGATGGATGTATGTCTTGGGTTATGTCACACCAATCAGATTGTCTCTAGTATGTACACCGTGTACTATGTCAGCCAATCAAATTCTCGCTTCTAAAATGGTATTATTGAAGGTCAGAGAAGGGCACTTGGCATGAATTGAAAATCAGCCATCTTGGATGTTCGCGATTGTTGCCTCAAACACTAAAAGTGTAAAGTTTTGAAGATTTGTTGGTTGGGAATTGTGCAGTAATCCCGACTGGCTTGCTAACATGGCAATATCAAGGGCATTTATTCGGAAATACTGCCTAAAATGTGGTCTATGCATGAATTGTACAATTAATGGTCTGCGAGGGATGAGACGTCCAAAAAATGTGGACTGCGGTTACGTTTATAGGTGAGCTTGTACTGAAATAAGAAAGTATAGCTTTATTGCAAAAACGGCAAGCGGATTTCAAATAATGTGATGTGGAACATGAATTGGATGTTTCAAACCTGGGTTTCAAGCGATTACTATTTGAAATGGTATCTTTTTTGTCAGTCACGTTGTCTGCCCGTGAAAATGTTGAACTTTGTCCTTATAGAAACTTGTCCGGGATGCATGGAGTTCAACAGAGAAAACTTAATGCAATTAATATACAATTTACAGTATTTAAAACGTTTATCTTTCTGTGAATTAATGTGAGCAGATGTGTAGGTTATTAATTGTATGCCCCAAGCGATTACTACAAGCGAGCAGCGACTGTATTTTGTATGAGCAGTCACGTTGTGTGCACGTGCAAATGTTGAACTTTGTCCTTATAGAAACTGGTACGTGATGGAATTCAACATGTTTTCGAGAAAACGTTAATTCTTATGGTGCGTTAAAAAACGCCTGTTCAAAAAACTATTAGTTGCAAAATTCATTTTGGATGCGCTAAGTTTCTGATTTAAGACTTTTCTGGTCGACATTACAGGAAAAGATGTTTGGTTCCAAATGTTAACCTCAAGGTTGTGGTTTTGAGTTGAAAACAATTTAATCTAATTAGTTTCTGTTTCTATTTGCACGACTTTTTTGTGGAGAATAAAAACAGTTGTTTGAATACTATTAGTTGCAATTTACAAGGAGGCTACCAATATTCATTTTACATGCGTTTAGTTTCTGTTAAAGACTTTTCTGGTTGACATTACAGAAACAGGTGGTTCAAAGAATTTTTGTCACTAATTTAATTAGCTCGTGGTTTGGAGTTAAAACTATTTAATTAATTTTAGTTAGTTTGCGGCCAAAGGGAACCATTTCCACGTTTCTTTTGTGAATAATAAAAGCAACGTTTTAAAAAAAGACTAGAATTTTCAGAAAATAATAATCCTTCAATTTGGATGCATCAAATTTCTGTGCAGGACTCTTCTGGTTGACATGCAATACACTGATTACAGAGACCAGTTGCTCATTTCACTGGGGCCGTAGTTTCGTCATAAAATAACTCCGAAGATCCCGTGAAAAAGCTAGCCAAAACTTCCCACCTATTTTCATACCCTAACCCTTTAGGCTAGAATACAAAAGCAAACTTTGCATTTTTCCACCTAAATAGAGTTTTGGTCCCAGTGGGCCCGTTTCTCGAAAGTCCCGGCAACTTTTCGGGCCCGCAACTCATATTCAAATCAGAATCTATAAAATGGTGATGCATTTTTAGCCCTCAAACCAGCTCGACTTGTTTTGTCAATTTAGAATTTTATTGCTTAGCTTTAAAAATCAACAAAATTTTAATCTTTAATGAATACATTGCGCACATAAGATAGCTTTCCGGGCCCGAAACGTTATCGGGACGTTCGAGAAACGGGACGCAGTTCGTGATCTTGGTAGTTTTTGGGGGTAGGGGGCGGGCCGGAGGATTTGAAAAACGTATATCTGCAGGCGGTTATTTGTGCTAGTTTTCTTCCACTGTTTTGTTGCTTTCACCATTTCATATCATTTAGGGAATTTTCAAAATAGCTCATGCACGCAATGCGTGCCTATGTTTAGCCTTTGGTCATCAAAGATTCTCAACACAGCGCGTAGTTCAGAATTTAAATTTTGCGCTCGGCGGTACCAAACAACTAAGGGTCCTTCAAACAACTGGTCAAGTATAATTATGCGCTATTTTATTGTCTAAATCTTGACTTGTGATTGGCTAATTTCAAAATTTGTCTCAAAAATTTGTCTGGGTGGCCTCGGTTCGTGTGGTTGCACTGTAAAGGATTTACAGATGGTCTGTATCATTCACATATAACAGCCATGTAACAAGGATATTAGCATACAGAGTTGGTGGTAATCCTCTCCATAAAGCTGAAAAACCTTCATATCGTGGGATTTTGATCAAGGCATCCTAAAAGGGATGGAAATAAAGAATAATTCAGTCATAAGAAATGTTTTGAGTTGTGTGAATGGTAGTGGTGTTTATTTTTTTGATGATTATTAATTTTTTCCAAGAACAAACCCATTTGTTAAAAAATATCAAGCAATATCAAGGTCAGCGTACTGATCACAGTACATAATGTGTTTGCTGTTCAGATGCTACGGCAGCAGGCAAGGAGCAAATTGGTCCTTGCTTTCTTCCTTGCATGTATGTCACGATTTTTGCAGTCAGTGTATATTGCTGACAATTTTTAATTGTTTTATTATAATGATTTCTTTATTTTTGCTGGAAATCATGTCATTATCTAACAAAGTTGCAATAGTTTCATTTGAGCTTCTAGGTAAAGGAGGGGTTATAATGTAACCAAACGCTTTGTTCAAATTATTATACTTTTTGAAGAAAAAAAAAACAAAAACAAATATGCAGTATTGCTAGGTACAGTATTGTGTAAAAGAAATGCAAACAAAATTCGACGAATATCTCAGCGAGTTTGAACAAGAAGAGATTTAATATAACTTAATATCGGTGAACTTTCTTGCCAAAAATGCAAAACATTGTGCAACAGCAAAGCAAAGATTGTTTCATTTTGCTTCATGTATCAACACGTCATGAACTGAAATCTTTAAAGAAAACATGAAAAATCTCTCTAGGGGCCAAAAAAATATTTCAATTTTAACAATTCAAAAATAATCAGTGTTGTTTTCCACTTTGTAGTAAATTATAACATTGTAATTTTATTAAAGTGAACCTAACCCCCCATTTTTTTCTTTTAATCAACTCAATGTATGTTGAAAAGTCAAATAGTGAAATATTTCTTGTTTTTAGCATCACGTTAGTGAGTTATAGGGATTTGAATTTACAAAATGCTAATTAGATGACATCAAATCAAGACCATTATTTCTAGGTCAATTTACAATAATTTTTATGCAGTTCACAGCTTAAGGATAATCAATTTAAGAAATACTAGATAAAAACTGTTATTAGTCAATTGATTTGTAGAAAAATATTACTTGGAGGTGGAAACAAGTAGTTATATAATAAACGATTCTTGATTTGATGTCATCTTATTAACATTTTCTAAATTCAAACCTCTATAATTCACTAGCGCAACCTTAAAAACAAGAAATATTTAACTATTCAACTTTTCAATGTACATAGAGTTGATATAAACAAAAAACAATTTTGGGTTTAGGTGCACTTTAATAAACAAATAATTATTTGTTACTCAATTGGTTCACTGATTGAATTTTGGAGACAGTTTTTTTGTCAACAAACATGCAAATCTCTTGCTGAAATTTGATCTGCACTTTTTGTCATGGTATGCAAATTTGTTGCTGAAATTTGGCCAATGTGTGAAAACACCAGACAGTTAAATAAAATGACCCTTTCTGTTTTATAAACCCAAATCGAATGGTAAAGTTCTACAAAATCAATTTGCTCAAACAACTTTTTGTATTTATAAGTGTATATTAAACTTGGGTCCTGAATTAATACAGACAAGGTTAATCAAAACAAGTTTGTTTATGCAGACAAGGTTAATCAAAACAAGTTTGTGTGGTTGCATTTGCAAGAATACCAAAATTTGGAAACATCAAAATACATATTTTTACTTCACTGCCTTTTATATTTAGTTGGTTTATTTAGTTAGTGTAGAATATAACAAATTGTTTAACAGTCTAGTTATTCTAGACAGAGAAAAAGTTGTTTTTGTGAACTTTTGTATGGCCTAAATGTACTGTACTGTGCAGACGGTCGCGTAATTCTGTTTTTGAGAATTGCAAAAATTGAAAAATAGCCCGGTCATCAATCTTACCGGTAATTCTTGGCTTCCGACCTTTCACCTCAGTTAAGTTTATCATCAGCTTTCTGTTCAGAGAGCTTCGCTGTTCGGCTCAGCCTATCTATATATGTATATATATATATATATATATAGTAATAACCTACAGTCGGGCAGATAAGGCAAAATTTCCTATGCGAGAGAGCTTTGCTAAAGCCATAACAGAAGTGGGGCAGTGTTTCATTGCTCAATTCATTTTAGGAAATGCATCTTAGTAATCTGACATAAGTCTATGTAAATTTGTTTGTGTTGTCAACCGAAACTGAAACACTGAGTAAAGCCGTCCGCACAGTACTCAGTGACAAAAACCCTCTATTCTCATTGTTTATGAATTATTTCAGTATGAAAACCATGAAACCATATTGTGTTACAAAATATCTAATGGATTTGCCATAAATTTGTGGATATGAGAAACCCTGTGTAGTGATTCAAACAGTACTCACTGGACTCCATAGTAAAGTCAAAGGATTGTCGTAAATCACTTCAGCTACATTGCTAAGTGAGTACTGTGATGAAAGAGCTAAAAATTCCGATTATCCAGGATAAAAGAACATTGGAAGATGTAATGACAGATGTATTTTACATCAGCATGTTTTTAATGAGATATATCTTGAAAATAAGTACATTTTTGAAGCTTTGGAAGTGAGTACTGTTGCTGAGTACTGTTGTGATCTGTAAATACAATACATTACCAATTCAATGTCTACAACGTAACAAATGTCACGCAATCACAATTTGCAACAAGTAATGAAAATTGATAACTTGTAATATTTGCAGTTGGTATAATCAAATATTTTTTTGTCCTTGATTGTAGTTCCATGCAAGGATGGCGAAGAGAACGCCTTGTTGTTTTTATATCCACTCAAACTGTTTGAGGAAAGCGAGGGATTTCTAGATTGTTTGGAAGGAAAATAGGCTGAAAATAGCCTAATACATATTTTCTCGAAATCTTGGTAATCAATAGAAATACCTGATTTAATTAAAATTGTAAGCAAATATTTCAGTATTGTGCGGGATTGTGTGGATTTTTAGGAATTGTGCAGGTTTGACCAAATGTGCTGTCCCGCATCCGCACACCCTGTCAGAACTCCTGTATATATATTTCTTTTTTTGCTTTTCTGTTTTTCCATAAACTTCCATAAAATTCTATAGGAATATACTACTGTATTTTAAAGAACTGAAACATTTATATGACAAAGAAAACAGTGAAAGATACACTTTATTTAACAATAGATTGATTCTTATTGATAAAAAAAAAATGGTGTTTTGGAAAACTTGGTTCAGATGTTGAATACTGTACATGAAGACCAAATGATACAATGGGCCTTTGCATCAATATTATAACATTTCTAAGACATAAAAACCCAGTAACTTGAAGCCTGTCAACTGCTTTCAGTGTTGTTTAAGCAATAAAAAACATATTTTGTACACATGTGCACTATATTTAATAAATATTTTTTTTATAAAAATTATTAAAATAAGGAAAGACAAAATTACTTATTAGTATCTTACCACTGTTGAATTAAATGGTGGATGAGGAACATGAGGAAATGGTCTGAATGGGGAACCAAGGTTGGTACATAAACAAAGATGATCCATGAGGCCATTACAGAACAAATAACATGGTGCTATAAAACAAGCAAGACAGTCATAGTTAACTGGGATAAAAATCAGCTGTCTGTCTTATGGAGAGTTCATTACTGTAAAATAAGAGACTGAAGTGTGGAAGAGACCAGCTTTAGGTGTCCATCTTAGAGGAATAGCTGCTAAGAGGGATGTCTGTCCATCTTAGAGGAATGGCTGCTTAGAGGGGTGTCTGTCAATATGAGAGGAATGGCTGCTAAGAGGGGTGTCTGTCCAACTTAGAGGAATGGCTGCTTAGATGGGTGTCTGTCCACCTTAGAGGAATGGCTGCTAAGAGGGGTGTCTGTACATCTTAGAGGAATGGCTACTTAGAGGGGTATCTGTCCATCTTAGAGGAATGGCTACTTAGAGGGGAGTCTGTCTATCTTAGAGGAAAGGCTACTTAGACGAGTGACTGTCCATCTTAGAGCAATGGCTGCTTTGATGGGTGTCTGTGCATCTTAGAGGAATGGCTGCTTAGAGGGGTGTCTGTCCATCTTAGAGGAATGGCTACTTAGAGGGGTGTCTGTCCATCTTAGAGAAATGGCTGCTTAGATGGGTGTCTGTCCATCATAGAGGAATGGCTGCTTAGAGGGGTGTCTGTCCATGTTAAATGAATGGCTGCTTAGAGGGGTGTATGTGCATCTTAGAGGAATGGCTGCTAAGAGGGGTGTCAGTCCATCTTAGAGGAATGGCTGCTTAGAGGATTGGCTGCTTAGAGGGGTGTCTGTCCATCTTAGTGGAATGGCTGCTTAGCTGGGTGTCTTTGCATCTTAGAGGAATGGCTGCTTAGATGGGTGTCTGTCCATCTTAGAGGAGTGGCTTCTGAAAGGGGTGTCTGTCCATATAATAGGAATGGCTGCTTAGACGGGTGTCAGTCCATCTTAGAAGAATGGCTGCTTAGAGGGGTGTCTGTGCATCTTAGAGGAATGGCTGCTTACAGGAGTGTCTGTCCATCTTAGAGGAGTGGCTTCTTAGAGGGGTGTCCTCTATCTAATAGGAATGGCTGCTTAGAGGGGTGTCTGTCCATCTTAGAGGTATGGTTGCTTAGAGCGGTGTCTGTGCAACTTAGAGGAATGGTTCTAGGAGGGGAGTCTGTCCATCTTAGAGGAATGGCTGCTTAGAGAGGTGTCTGTGCATCTTAGAGAAATGGTTGCTTAGAGGGGTGTCAGTCCATCTTAGAGGAATGGCTGCTTACAGGGGTGTCTGTCCATCTTAGATGAATGGCTGCTTAGAGGGGTGTCTGTGCATCTTAGATGAATGGTTGCTTAGAGGGGTGTCTGTCCATCTTAGAGGAATGGCCGCTTAGAGGGGTGCCTGTGCATCTTAGAGGAATGGCCGCTTAGAGGGGTGTCTGTGCATCTTAGAGGAATGACTGCTTAGAGGGGTGTCTGTGCACCTTAGAGGAATGGCTGCTTAGAGGGGTGTCTGTGCATCTTAGAGGAATGACTGCTTAGAGGGGTGTCTGTCAATCTTAGAGGAATAGCTACTTAGAGGGGTGTCTGTCCATCATAGAGGAATAGCTGGTTAGAGGAGTGTCTGTCCATCTTAGAGGAATGGCTGCTTAGGGGGTTGTCTGTCCATCTAAGAGGAATGGCTGCTTAGATGGGTGTCTGTCCACCTTGGAGGAGTGGCTTCTTAGAGGGGTGTCTGTCCATCTAATAGGAATGGCTGCTTAGACAGGTATCTGTCCATCTTAGAGGAATGGCTGCTTAGAGGGGTGTCTGTCCATCTTAGAGGAATGGCTGCTTAGAGCAGTGTCTGTGCATCTTAGGGGAATGGCTTCTTAGAGGGGTGTCTGTCCATCTTAGAGGAATGGCTGCTTAGAGGGGTGTCTGTCCATGTTAGAGGAATGGCTGCTAAGAGGGGTGTCTGTGCATCTTAGAGAAATGGCAACTTAGAGAGGTGTCTGTCCATCTAAGAGGAATGGCTACTTAGAGGGGTGTCTGTCCATCTAAGAGGAATGGCTGATTAGAGGGGTGTCTGCCAATCTTAGAGGAATGGCTTATTAGATGGGTGTCTGTCCATCTTAGTGAAATTTCTGCTTAGATGGGTGTCTGTCCAACTTAGAGGGGTGTCTGTCACTTAGAGGAATGGACACTTAGAGGGGTGTCTGTTTAAAAGGGTTGTCTGTTTAGAGAGAGTTTACTGAAAAAAAAATTCCCATGAAATAATATGCTACGAGTAAACGCAGATTAAAAGAGTGCATTCGCTGTTGTAGAAGTACCGCTGTAGAGGTGGGGTGTGGGTGTGTGTGAGTTGGACTTGGGGGGTGTGGGGTGGTCAGAGCTCTTGGTTAGTGGATGCCTGGATACAGATAAAGCGGATTGTCACATATTCTTGAGTGTGTACATTGAAACTTATAGTACTGAAGGGTCATCCTGCATTGCACGATATACACTCCAATGGAACAAGAAACAAAGACAAACTGCAGATCCCCATGTGCAAGTCTAACTCTGGTCAGCAGACCTTTCACTATAGAGCTGTAACAGCATGGAATTCTATGCCAGAGGAGTTGAGGAACTGTGAAAGTGTACAAAATTTTAAAAACAAACTCCAGGCCCTTCTCTTTGAAGAGTTTTCAACTGTATGAATATTAATATTAGAATTAGAATTTTATCAGTAGTTTTAACAGTTTATCATATCAGTAGTCTTACACTTGTTTTTTTATTTTTTTTTTCAAAAGAGGTTTTATTGTAATTTGATACTAAAAAGCTCCGAGGGAAGTATTTGAAGTATTATTATTATAGATGTAAAAGAGTGACATGACTGTAAAAAAGCTAGAAAACGTACATCTTGGAATAGGTTTAAGTTGGGCCTGCAGTCTTGTTTTGACCACATCTAAGGGGGTCACTGCAAAAGAAACAAGAGATCATCCAGTGATAACATCCATGCACAACCCATGAATATTGGGTTATCAAATGAGTTAACATGTGTTCAGTGATTATTGACAACAGTAATAAATTACTAATTAATGGACTATAAAGCCTAGTTCACACTGGCAACATAACAACATAACGGCGAGGATACACAAATGCAAAACACAACTTATATCGATGTTTTATGTCACCAGTGTGAACAACACGACATAATGACATAATAGGAATATAATCACATAATAAACAAGAGGCTACAATTGTAGCCTACACACATGTGCTTGCGTGAGAAAGTTTTATGGTTTATTTTAAACGGGTCACGCGCCCCTTCCCCCCTCAACGAATTTTGCGTGACACAGTAAAGAACACACTGTGAATATTTAATTTATTGATTCCCGATCAAATACACACTCGTCTTTTATTTCCCAAACTGTGACTTATTTCCGTTACATTTGAAAAGACTACTTTTAAAAGCAATGAAATCAGCAAATGACCAGACTATTTTTTCAATTTTTGCGAATCTCAAAAACAGAATTACGTGGACCATGCACAAAAACATTTACTCGGTCTAGAATTACTAGTATGACTAATTTTCGAATAAAATTACACCAGTTGTGTATCGAAAATTGCCCTAGAATCTGATTTGGAAATAAAAATTGCAAAACATACACAGACGTCTTTGCGTATTAGGCGACGGAAGTGAAGTTAGAACTATAAAATTAGGTCTTGTTTTGTTTACAATTAATATCAGATGTCATTACGACTGAATTTGAGGATGTTTCATAAACATTTCTCTAAAACTAATGAGAAGACAAAGAAAAAGTGAATCACAAATTGATATCAACATAAATTCTCACCGCAAATTGTATTATTTCTTTTACAGTAAAGTCCCTCATCTGTTTGAAAATTCTTTAAAACTCCGCTTCTTCGGTTTTGATTGCCCTGGCCCTGCACTAATAAAAGCGTATGAAGTTCCTCAAAGCAAGATTTAGTTGCTTAAAGCTCTCCTTTTTCTCCACTATAGCGGCTTTTGGGCATTCTTTAAAGCTTTCTCTTTCAATTTTGAATATTTTAAATGTGTTATTAATCCAATGACACAAAACTATGGTTTTAAAAACCAAGCACATGCCCAACACGGCAGCCATTTTTGTAGAATTTTTGGTGACCCGACGACCCGGTCACTAAAATATGCTTGCATAAATTTGCATGCAAAATTGTGACACCAAAAAAAAGAAAAAGAAAAATAAGAAAAACGGAGCCCTTTTTTTTAACCTCATGCCACTTCTTGCATTAGTAAAAAGAATACAAGGAAAAGCTGATCTTTTCTTTGTTGTTATGTTGCTAGTGCGAAGCAGGCTTTATAGCACTTTAGCAATAAATTAGTGATTTTTTCATTGACAGTCAAAACAGCACAAGCATACAGTACCTCCCAAGAATAAGCCATTGAAGATCATTGGGTGATTGTGCACTTCCAGAAAATATCCATACTCCCCCCACAGAAGGTTTTTTGTTTTGCACCCCCGTCCCCCAGGAAATTCCAGTTTAGCTTCATACTTTGCTTCTAAAATGTTGGCTTTTAAGACCCCCCTCTCCCCTTAGGAATTTCCAATGACCTTCCATGGGGTGGGTATGGATTTTTTCTGGAACTACACATTCCAGAAAATATCCATACCCTACCACAGGCAGCATCGACACTTTAACTCCCCCCCTTGCCTTCGGAAATTCCAAAATGATCTACCCCCCCCCCCCTCCATGCCCTTGGAATTCTATTATCGTTAACCCCCCTCCCCTTCAGAGTTTCAGTTTGTTTGTCTTTTCAACCCTTTTGAATCCTCTTTTTTGACTCCCTACAACTCCAACAAATGGAATGCTTTTTGTGCCTCTCACAACATTTGGCGCATAGTTTGTATGTACCTTTCCTTGTAATATTATTTCCCATTTATTTTGCGTACCACCAATCATATTCTTTGTTTATATATTTAAGCCTCATATTTTCGGGAGAGAACATTTATGCCAGTGGAAGTCAAAAGCATTGTCCATGAACATCCACAATACTGTTTGCCACCGTATTTAGTAGGTTACTACTTCATGTAAGCTTATAGGAGCATGGTTAACAAAGATGGCGGATGGTAAATGAAAGGACCTTCTACCAACATGTGGAATGGTGAAAACCAACACTTTTTTTTTTTTTTTTTTTTTTTTTTTTAATTTATTGCACCTTTATTATTATCATTTCAATTACAAAGAACTAATTACAAAGAACTACAAACAACTACTTACAAAGAACTACTTTAACAGAAAATAATTACAATTTTCTAAACAACCACCATAACAGACATACTTACAATTGTCAAGATTTCACAAATTATATACATTACAGCCAAAAAACAGCCGCGCAATTGCTGAATGAGGCTTATATTACAAAAAATTAATTAATGCTTAATTATGTTGATAAAAGAGAACTTGACACTTATTTACCGTACACCCTAAAATAAAACAAAAAAAAAACACACACACTAACATACACGCGAAAACATACACCCGAACTTAATTAAAGAGGAGAAATGTCTTTTGGCCATTTTTCATAAAAGGTTTCTAATTTATTATTCTTAGTAGAAATATATTTTTCAACTTGGTATTTAATTCTTACTTTAAATTTGAAACCTTCGATGTTTGGAAGTACCTGTTTCTTTCTGCAATCCCATAAATACAATTTACCAATTAATATCAGATAATTTAACAAGGGACATTTTGACATTGTTATTCCAATTATAACCTCTGGTAAACGCAACCCGTGAAATTCCTTTGTTATTGTTAAATAATACTGTTCGACATTTTTCCACAACATATTTGAGTGCCGACAGTAAAAGAGAAAGTGACATAATGTTTCCCGTTCAGTCTTGCAAAAAGTACATTTGTCGTGCTGGGAATATCCAATTTTAAAAAGTTTTGCATTGGTGTAAAGTATTGAATTTAAAACTTTATATTGAAAGGATTTAACGTAAGGCTCCTGTGCTGTTAAGTGGGGAAGGTTGTAAGCAATTTTTAAGTCTTCGTCAGATAAGCCAAAATCATGTTTTAAATTCTTTGCATTACTAGGTAATTGTGCTTTATTTGATATTATTAAAGAATAATAGTCTTTCGTTTTCTTTTCCACTATGTCAAAAATCTCATTTCCTTTTATAAAATAAGTATTATCTGTAAAGGTAGTGTACTCTATTATTTTCAAAGAAGAAGGAATTGCGCGCCTAAGGCCTGTCCATGTAAGAAAATTAGCTCTCTCAACTATATGATTAATTACATTAAAGGATTCTATATTGTCGAGATTGAACAAGAGATCTTTAATGATACGTATTCCCGAGTCATAATAAGTTTTATAAAAAACTGGTTTTCCATCTATTCTTATATCTTTGTTATTCCAAATTATACAGAGCCGTTCCTTATTAGCTAAAAAGAGATTTCGAAATTCTAACCAACATTCTAAAAGTTCTCTGTAGAAAACCGAGTTAATTGAAAGATCGTCCATTGCATAATTACATTTAAAAAGCAAAAGACCACCAACATTACGTAGGAGATGTAACAAGTAGAATTTCCACGTACTCTCGTTATCGCTGAAAATACGTTTTAGCCAAGCTAATCGTACAGCTTTGACCAAGCTTTCAATATCTGTCATTTTGATGCCACCGTCTTCATAACTGTTTATTGAAGAGAGTCTTGTTACTTTATCCTTTCCATTCCATAAAAAGGAGAACATCACACTATTTACTTGTTTGATGATTTTACTTGGAGGTGAAAGAACCGAAGATATAAAAACTAATTTTGGAATAAGTAGAGATTTGATTATAGTTACTTTACCATAAATGGACAGTCCTCTAGATGACCATATATTTGTCAGCTGCTTTATGCTGTCAACCTTCTCTTGAAAGTTTTTTTCGTAAAGTAATGATAGGTCATACGTAAAAAAGGTTCCTAAAGCTTTAATGGGTTCACTTGGCCATTTAATGCCAAAAGGTTTTTCGTCTTTTCTTTTAAGCGAACCAATCCACATTCCTTCTGTTTTAGAGCTATTTATCTCCAACCCACTGAAGTTCTTAAATACTTCTAGTTCTTCAAATAACACTTTTGCAGAATTTTCATCAGACAGGGTTGCTGTGGTATCGTCTGCGTATTGCAATAGCTTGGCTTCATGATTTCCTATTTTAATTCCTTTGATATCAACATTTTGACGAATGGAGATTGCCAAGCTTTCAACAGCTAAGATAAAGAGGTAGGGGGACAAGGGATCACCCTGCCTCACACCACGTTCTAAAGTAAAATAGTCTGATGCCATTCCATTATTTATTACACAGCTTTGAATATTTTTATAAAACATTTTGACCCAATTTATAAAATTGGGGCCAAAATTAAAGGCCTCGAGGCAACTGAAAAGATAATGCCATTCTAAAGAGTCGAAAGCTTTTTTAAAGTCGATGAAAATCAAGATACCTGGAATATTCTTACTGTCTGTAAATTCCATTATATCGAAAATTGATCGAATAGTCTCACCAATATAGCGATCTTTAACATAACCTGTTTGATTATGATGTATGATATTCGGTAGAACTTCCTTTAATCTTAAAGCAATCACTTTTGAAATTATTTTTGCATCCACGTTAATAAGAGAGATTGGCCTCCAATTTTCAATGAGAGTTCGATCTTTATGTTGCTTTTCTATAAGAGTTATAATTGCTTTTCTTTGAGAGCTAGACATTTCGCCGTGGTTGAAACTCTCACTCACACATTCCATAAATGGATCACAAATTAAATCCCAGCAACTTTTGTAAAATTCTATTGGTATTCCATCATTACCAGGAGATTTGTTACTCTCAAAACTGTTAAGAATGGCTGTGATTTCTTCAACAAATATTTCTCCTTCACAAGATTGTTTTTGTTCTTCTGATAATCTTGGTATATTCAAATTATTTAAAAATTTGTTTCCATTTTTCTTATCCTCATCTGTTACATTTGATTGGTACAAGCTATGGTAAAAACGTTTTTGTTCGTTCAGTATCCCAAAAGGATCAGATGTAATGGCACCATTTATTAATAGTTTTCTTATATGTTTTTTAACATGATTACGCTTTTCTAAATTTAAAAAATATTTTGTACTTCTCTCGCCATGCTCGTGCCATCGTGCCCTCGCGCGAATAATTACACCCCTTGTTTTTTCCTCATAATAACTTTCTAGAGTTTCTTTTGCTTCATTGAGAGTATTTAGGTTAGAGTCGGAAGGGTCCTGTTCAAATTTTTTAGTTGCTTCCTCGTATACTTGTTGTAAGTTTTTTTCCATTGCAGATCGTTCTTTGGCTTTCTTTTTCGAGAACAAAATAGCATGGTTCCGAATATTATACTTAATCCAATCCCAGATGCACCTTTTGTCTGATAAATTATCGCTTCCTGTTGTTTTCCAAAGTGGAATATTTTGTTTTAATTCTTCCAGATAATTCGGATCTTCAAGAAGAGAGACGTTCATTTTCCAGAAGCCGGGCCCCTTTAAGTTTTGATTGGAGTCGGTTAGATTCAACTCAATTGCTGCATGATCAGTTTTTATAGCTGGAATGATATCGGTTGTATTTACAAAATCCTGTAAGTTGTTTGATATCAGCCAGTAATCTAAACGACAGAAAATTGGTGGAGATTTTTGGCTCCAAGTGTAACTTCTAGATTGTGGATTTTTAATTCTCCATACGTCGACAAGGTCCAATTCATTTTGTAAACATTCAATATTGTCTATAACCATTTTTCTAGGTACCATAACGCCACCTTTCTTATCCAGCTTGGGGTCAAGAGGACAGTTAAAATCACCTCCAATGATTATATTTTCTTCACAATCTAGGTCTTCCGTCTGTAGCACTCTATGTAAGTTTTTATAAAATATGCCGCTGACCTTATCTTTGTTTGGCGCATAAATATTAACTAAAATGTACACTTTATCCTGAATGCGTGCCTTCAGAATAATAAATCTTCCCTGGGGATCAACAATGGACTTTTGAATTACACAATTAAAATTATTCCTAATCAATATCGCAACTCCACATGAATTTGGGCTACCATGTGAGAAAAATGCTTTGCCACCCCATTCATTTGCCCATTGTTTTTCCGAATCCTCTTTTGAATGAGTTTCTTGCAGGAATATTACATCAGCTTTTCTTTTACGGCACCAGATGAACATAGTTCTTCTTTTATGAAAATTACTTATGCCCCTTACATTCAAAGAAACTAATTTAAATAAATCTACCATTTAAATTGTGGTTTTTAAAAAAGCGTATATTGTTTGGGATTAGTACCTTTCGATGTTTAATGAAGCATTCAAAGAAAGTGGAACAAAAGACATTTTTTCCTCCAACTGAGAAAATAGAAAAACAAAAAAACAAAAAAAAACACATAGTACATTTACATATAAACTTACATTAAACAAAATTCTTAACATCTAGTGGACGTGGATTCACTATTCAGTTTGAAACCGATCATGGAATTAATACATTAATAATTTTTTGCCATTTTACAATAATAGGGAAGGTCTTTAATTTCTTTTCCTCTGTATATTTGGCCATTAATAATCAATTTATCAAAATTAAAGAAGGCTTTTTGTTTGTTCTGCTTTGCCTTTTTAAGCACTGGATAAAGTTTTCTATGAATTTCTTCGATTTCTTTCGGGAAGTCGTCTGAGAAACCGATGTTGGTTCCTTTTAAGTTCTTATAGAAGGAGCGAACATTTTCTTTGTCCTGATAATGACTGAAGCGAGCAATAATTGGTTTAGGATGGGACGGAGCTCTTAGACTAGAATTGTTAGTGGAGATCCGGTGAACTCGCTCAAATCAAATGTCGTTGACCTTATCCGCTGGAATTTTCAAATTATTGACAAAGATCCTTCTTACCAGCCTTTCAGTATTTTCATCCTCTTCTTCCTCGACATTGAAAATTCTTACATTCTCACGTCTTGTATAGGCTTCCAACTTGATGTTTCTGCGTCTAAGCGCTTCAATGTCCTCGAACAAGAAGTCAATGTCTTCATTGTTTTCATTTACTTGTACAGAAGTTTCTTTCTGGCTTTCTTGTAGACTTTGAATTTCTTCCTCGGCAGATTGCAAAGATTGTTTTAAATTCTTTACATCATCTCTCAGCTTACGTATTTCATCTTTTAGTAGTGCAATTTCACCACATGCTGTCAAAACTTGATCTAGTTTAGTGTTCATTTCCTCGAGGCGTTCTGACATTCCTACGCCGGCGCCCACATGTTCATCATCTTCATCCGTTTGCGAGCCATTTTCTCTCAGCCTTTTGCTGGGATTCTTGTCCGCTTTGTCCGCTTTGTCCTTCCCCATTTCTGGTTATATCTATTTGTAGGTTTCCATGACAGGTACGTAATTGAAACGTTTAAAAAAGCATATTTGGAGGAGCTCACAAAAACACGTCCTACCTCCACGAGGTACACTGCGCAAGTCGGTGAAAACCAACACTTGCCTAAACACTAGTGTGATCGATCTTTATCCGCCGTCCGCAGTTTGTGCTTGATTTATGAACTAGAAATGCCAACAGATTAGCGTTTTCAACCTGTTTTTCTGATATGGTAATTCAGAACTGATCAGCCCCCCCCCCCCCCCTCCCTGCCTTCCGAATTCTTGCCTAAACCCCCCCCCCCCCCCCCAATGCCTTCGGAATTCCAATTCCAGTCCAAAGAAGCCCCCATTGCCCTTGGAATTCCAAGATGCCACCCAATTTATGGTATGGATATTTTCTGGAATCACCCATTATTGCAAAGTTACTCAATAATTATTACCGGTACTCAGTTCAATAATGCAATCTTCAGTGATCTGAATGTAGTATACTATTCCAGAAGATATTTGTTATCCTTGAAAACGTAGTTTGTCTTTGCTTAATGACAGGATCTCATACTGAGGAGTGCAAGATTTAAACTCAGCCTAATGATTCACAACTCAGATCTTGACTGGGTTCATAGTGTGGTTCCATGCACCAGGCTAGTGTGAGAATTTAATGGCTTTTCCAATATTTGCAAACATCTCCAACTGTCCTCACAGATTTCTTCTTGTTTCTTTTATATCAATCACTTTCCCTGCTAGCTGAGTCTCGATCCTTTTCCCTTGTTGATCGAGCTACCGTCCACTATCGTGGACAAAATAAATTGGTTTATGAAACTGGTTGTCATGAAATACGGTATGCACAGTATGATGCACAGTATGTTGCCCAGTATCCAACCAGTTAAAAAATAATTTCAATTTTTGTGTTGCGCTTATTAATTTCTGGCAAACGAAGTATTCCAAAAGGAAGCCAAACATTTCAGCTTTGAAGTGCAAGTTTTGGTGGGCTTTTAGCCTGAGAAACACTTGCAGAAGATGCTGTTCTGTTCAGGCGAGTGAAATTTTCATGGCTAATATTTATGCTTTTCACTGCGCAGTAAAACTATCGCTGTTCAATTAAGGGTCTGTAGAATGTGATATTTTCAAAGGAACTGTTGGATATTAGAAGTGACAATACTCAAAGAAGTTATTAAGTGGTCAGAACATTGATTCTACCAAAAAATCATTATGTTCATCCAAGTTACCATGAGATGCGCATGCACCGCTGCAGGTCAGTGCACTTATTAATCGCCGTTGGTTCAGACGTGTTTGTCGTCGCGCTGTTATTTGGATTTCTTTACTGTTGTTTCACGGTAAGTTTACCTGGTTTCTGTTTATTGTTTTGTCTTTCGCTTGCGGTGGACGCGTTCCACTACTGTTTCAGGCCTAAATGGCCTGAATTTCTGTCTATTCGAGTCTTGTGACATGTTACAGTGCTCGACTTGGCAAAATTAATTTGCCAAATAGACTGCAGAACATGTCCTGAGTCGAACTAACAAGGTATAATGCACTTTATACCTGTTCACTATTGAAGTCATTTGGGATTTTACGGCCCATTACTTTTATATCTGTTTACAACGAGATTGTAAGCGAAGTTCGGCCGACGTGGCCACCATTTTGGATTTCAAGTTATCTAATCCTGTCTTCACCTCTTCATTTTGTGTTATAGACGATGGGTGACAAGACTAAGCCTGATCCATCTGGAAAGCCAGGCCATTCTGGACCCCCCACATCCGCAGAGTTTAAGGCTATGTTTACCGAACTTCTTGATGATGCCAAGAAGGATATCTTAGCTCAAGTTAAAGACTTTATTGATCAATTCTGAGGGTGCTCAAATCAGCACAGAGAATAGCCCAGATACTGTGGTGGAAAGCAACATTGAGTTTATTCAGCCAAAAGAACCTGACGCCGGTCAAGGTTCAAGCAATGATACATTCAAATCGCTTGCACAAGAGTTCAGTATTGGAGAAAAGACATCTCCAGCCATAAATACAAATATAGATATAGTGAAAAGGATTGGGGGATATAGTGAAAAGTCTCCTTGCAGAAAAGCTCTCAAAAGAAAAGCTAAGTGAGGTACAGGGAAAGTACCCGAGACCTGAAAACTGCACCAACTTGGTGGCTCCCAAGATAAATAAACAAATTTGGCAACAATTACAGTGTACATCAGGAAACCAGAAACACTGATTCTGCATTCCAGAAAACACAGTCATTGCTCATTTCAGGTTCATATGCAGTCCTCCAGGTGTGCAACAGTTCTAGTGGGGATCATAAAAAATAATGCCCTGACTCATGCAGCAGTCCTGTTGTTATCAAATAGGGATCTCAACCTGAAATGCAGGGATCTCATTCGCCCTGATGTGAACAAACAATATGTCTCACTGTGCAATCCGTCTACTGCTGTGTCAACTTTTCTGTTTGGGGATGACCTTAACAAGGAGGTAGAAGAGCTTACCAAATCTAACAAGCTCAGCAATAAAGTTACTCCAAAGCAACGCACGGAACCTTATAAGGTCCCATCTGTTAGAGGCATGCGTGGTTGTGGTCGTGGTCATGGTCGTGGCCGCTTTAGCCAGAGTAATGGCAGGGGAAGGGGATCAAGGTTTACAAGTCGTCCTTTTTTAGCACCAGGCCGGGGCCAAGCACGGTCCCATCTGAATCCCAAGACCCCATCATCCAAGACCCAATAGTTTCTGCAGGGGTAAGGCAGAGTGCTATTGCTAATATTATTTCAAATCAGCCCCCTTTTAAGGTAGGAGGACTACAAGATTTCCTCCATGTGTGGGAGAAAATAACAACAGATCCATTCATCTTGGATGCAGTTTCCCACTGTCACATTGAATTTAACCTAGTACTTGAGTCTCACATTTATGCCACGAGAACACGGCTTTTTACGGCATTTGAACAAACAGTCATTGACAATGAAATGGAGAAATTCCTCCAAAAAGAAATACATTGTAATCAGGCTCTCCACACCCAAGGATGGTTGGGTAGTATCCCCCATCTTCACACAACCTTAAAAAGATGGGTCTCATAGAGTCATTTTTAACCTTAAGAAACTGAATGAGTGTCTTACATGTATCATCATTTCAAAATGGACACATTAGAGACAGCTATTAATCTTATGAGACTATTATGCTTTATGACCTCCATTGACCTCAAAGATGCATATTACTCTATACCAATTGCATCAGAGGATCAGAAATATTTGAAATTTGTTTGGAGAGACCAGTTACAAATGTATATGCCTTTACTTAGCTTGCCTATGGGCTAATCTAGTAGTCCAAGGATTTTTACCAAAATTATGAAACCTGTCTTTGCTTTTCTGAGAGGTCAGCTTGGTTACACTTGTTTAGGTTATATTGATGACTCCTTCTACCTTGAAGATAGTTATTTGGAATGCAAGGAAGCCACATTACATGCAGTGCAATTCATCATCAGCTTAGGTTTTAAAATCCATCCTGATAAGTCAGTTATCATACCAACTCAAACTTTAGAGTTCCTAGGATTCATTTTGGATTCCATTCACGATAGTGACTCTTACAACTAAGAAAGCTGATAAACCCTTGCAGTTGTGCCGTAAGTTTTCTCAGCCAAACAGACAGTTTACAATCAATGAGGTGGCATCTTTTCTTGACACACTAGTCTCAAGCTTCCATGGGGTGGATTTCAAGCCCCTCCATTATCGCCACATTGAGAATGATAAAGAGAGAAACTTAAAATTGAATCAGGGGAATTTTGATGCATTCATGGTCTTATCTAATGAGTGCTTGATGGAAGTTCACTGGTGGTCTGCTAATGTTCATTCGGCTTCAAGGAAGATCCACCACTCCAGTCCTGACGTAGTAATTTACACTGATGCTTCTCTAACAGGCTGGGGTGCTCAAATTGAACATGGCAACAATACATGTGGTATAATTTTTATGGTCTAAGCCTGAATCAGTCAAGCACATTAATTATCTAGAGTTATTAGCTGTTAAACTTTCATTGTCATATTGTGCGATGACAGAAGTACAAATGTAACATTCATGTTAGGATTATGTCGGACAACACTACTGCTGTTTCCCACGTTTACTACTGCAGGTTTAAACACCATTGAGAGCAGAAGATTTACATGTTCAAAGAACGTATCGCTCTTAAAGAAAACCATCTTGCCTGCACAAAAACTTAAATATCTAGGAAGCCGAACATTGGCCTGTGACCGGTAGCATCATAGCTTAAGAAAGAATGTGAGTAATCACTAGCATCCGTGAGATTTTCAAAACAGATCACCATATCTGTAAAAGGCATGTTGGATGCGATAACGCCATTATGAAACAATGGAGGTCCTTCTAGCTCCATGAAACACAACTCTAAAACAGAATAAAACAAGGAGCTAAAACATATAAACTGCATAAAGTCTTGATTCCAATAGACACGGCAGCTTCAGACTTGGATCTTAGACACTTACATCCGTGATAAAGATCTACTTTCAGGGTTCGAAATTTACTTCTACGTCCAGTTGCCCCTGGGGCAACCACAAGACTTGGTTTGGTTGCCCATAGAATATTTTGGTTGTCCAAGATCTTGCCCCAGTTGAGTTCAAGCCAAGAAACTAATACAGATAGCCAAATAGTGAGTTTTATTATTAATTTTCACAAGAAAATGAAATAAAAATACAGTGAACTGTATTCTTAGAGTTGTTTTTAGTCCATCAGTCACAGAAACCTTAATAATATTATAAAAATCAACACACATTACAGTATTGTAACAGGAAAAAACTTGGAAGTTGGAAACCTCACATAAATGAACACTTCTTATAAAAGCTTGCCAAGAAACTTATTTCAAATGTCTTCAGAGTCTTGCAGTTTACTGTTCTTCTTCACAGCTGTCTTCAGCATCCAGATCATGTTCTGACATCTTGCCTGTCTTGCTCTGGGTCCATGGGGTTGAATTTGGGGTCTTCTTGCTCTTCTCCCACCTTGCCACCACAGCCTTATGGCTCCCATTGGTTCAAATTCATTGCACGTAGGACCCAAAAGAGAAATGCGCATCAGTTCATTTAAGGTGGGGGTCGTTAGCCTTAATCGCCAATCTTGTTTTACCCTGTTCATAAGAGAAAAGCCTCTTTCAACTTCACTAGTGTGGATTGGAATAAGCAACACAATCATAAGCACCAGGATGATGTTCTTGAAGCTATCCTCATTTTGTCTGACAACCCTTTGCCATAAGTCTAGGTAAGAAACTGCTGGCTCAGCTGCCACCAAACCAGAAACATATATCTTCAATTCAACCCACTCCAAAGCAACAGTCACAATCATTCCTTATCAACAGTTCTTCAAAATGATCAACTATAAACTGACGAGAGCTGTTCATTGCCATAGACCTGTAGTTCCTCTAATCTTAAGGGCTAGTTCTTGAAATTGAAGCAACTGATGAGGTTCACTTTAGAACCGAAACTCGAGTCTTGCTTAAGAAAGAACGTAAAAGCTAAGCTATGAAGGCCTTAAAATTTATTTGCGATCTGCAGGAGTCGTGCAGGCCCGTCAACACTTTTTAACTCTGAATAATTCTATAAATGGCTAAGCACAGCATGAAAACCTCCTGTCATTTAAAGAGATTTATATCCCAAAGATCTAAGAACCAAAGAGTCGCACAATATCAAGCATGCAAAACAAACAGATAATAGTGACTTGTCACAATTCTATTTTGGTGATCTAAGGGAACAAATATCTCGAAGAATTTCTTGGGAAAACTATTCTAAAGGCTTCTTTATACATTTTGCGACTGGCGGGAGTCGTGTTTGGCCTGTCACTTTTATAATACTGACATCAATGTTTTTGACAGTGCCCCGTTCCGCTACGTTGCACAAGATTATATCCTACTACGGAACGCATGAAGCAAAACACAGCTTTACAACAGAATTACATGCTTGTTGTAGAAAAATACGCAATGTATCTCAAATTCATTGAGAGATACACGAGACCTCAACTCTACAACACTAAAAGAGCTGTTCTTTGTGTCAGAAAATATCTTACATGCTCAGAAATTGAGAAAAAGGCCTCAGTAAGAAACACAACCTAACGTCGGATCGAAACTACACCAGTGCTATTGGTTCAATTAAAGGAGCCAATGAGAAAACGGAACATTCGATCCTTCCCAAGAGTACAAAAGCGGCAAAGATTTCATGTACAACAGAATAATTCCATATTATTCCGCAAGACATTCACTTATGGGAGCAACTGATGAGGTTCACCTTAGAACCGAAACTCGAGTCTTGCTTAAGAAAGAACGTAAAAGACAAGCTATGAAGGCTTTAAAATTCATTTGCGAACTGCAGGAGTCGTGCAGGCCCGTCAACACTTTTTAACTAGGAACAACTTTTGGCTGAAGCAGCTGACCAGCCACAGGGAGTAAAGAGCAAGTCCTTCGAGAGAAGAGGCTGTGCTGGGGAACTATCCATTCCCTCTGATGGTGTGTTTCTAAAATCCAGTAGAGACAGATGTGGGTCATAAGCCGCATCCGCAGCTTTCTTTAAGATAGACTTTGCCGTCCTCACACTGTTCTCTGCTTTTCCATTGGACTGTGGATACATGTATCTAGATGACATTTTGATGTGTTCAAACTGAAAATCTTTGCAAAAAAGTTCTGAAATTCAGTACAATCAAACTGCGGCCCATTGTCCGTAGTGAGTTTATCTGGCAGTCCATATCTTGCGAAATGAGGCTTCAGCTTACCAATAATCTATTTGGAAGGTCTTGGAACCCAACACGTCCACTAGGTAGTCAGTGCCGTTGAGCTCGAAGAGGTCAGCCGAGATGCTTTGCCAGGGTCTTGTTGGTATTTCATGGCATACCAGAGGTTCCTTCTGTTGTGTTGGTTTGTAACTATTGCAGATGCTGCACCTTGAGATGAACTCTGGAATCTACTTGTACATTCCTGGCCAGTAGAAAGCTTCCTTAGCCCTCCGCAGATAGCCCTGAATGCCCAGGTGCCTTGCATGTATTTTGTCAATAATATGCTGTCTCAAACCACATGGCACCACGATTCTTTCACCCTTGAACACAACACCATTCTGAACTGACAGTTCCTCCCTGAAGTTAAAATAATCATGCAAAGAGGGGGACACAGACGCCACACTCTCTGGCCAGCCCCTGCTTAATGACGGCAGTTAACAACTCAAGTTTTGCATCAGCTTCAGTAGCATCCTTTATTTCTGACAAAGTTACTTGATGAATTGGCACAAACTCTGCCATATCCACATACTTGGCCTCCACTTCAGTTGGTGACCTTGTGTCATTAACACTCCACACATCTTTGATTTCTTCCTTCTGATTGGTTGAAGGCAGGTAAGCTCTGCTAAGTGGGTCTGCAATATGCATCTCGGTGCCCTTACGGTAAGCTACTTCTAAGTCAAACTTCTGTAACTGCAACAGCATTCTTTGCAGTCTCTTCGGTGCACTCAGTAGGCTCTTCTTCATAATGGCTTCCAGGGGTTTGTGGTCAGTTTGGATAAAGACCTTTCTTCCGTAGACATAGCTCTCAAACCTCTCAATGCTGAAGACAACTGACAACAGTTCTTTCTCGATCTGGGCGTACATGTAGTTTACCTCACTGGCAGTGAGGGCTCTAGATGCATAAGCCACTGGATGGCCATCTTGAAGTAAGCATGCTCCAAGACCACCCAGGGACGCATCACATTGAAGCACAGTCTTGTTGTGCGAATCAAAGAATTTGAGCACTGGAGCTTGGGTTAAAACGTGCTTTACTTTCTCTAGGCACCTTACCATGCCAAGTATTCTCTGAACACCTTGCTTGTTTTGTGGGGGTTGGCATGTTGCTAATGGCCGGATCAGTGCCGAGACCCTCTGAAGATACAACGTGGCCCATGTAAGTAACTTCCTTCTGTCTGAACTGCATTTTATCCGCATTCAACTTGATCCCTTTTTGCTGGCAGTGGGTGAGCACCTCTCTTAAATTGCGGTCAAGGTATTCAAGAGCTTCCTCATCTGTGTCCCCCAATCCAAAGACAAGGATGTCATCTGCTATGACTTTCTGGCCTGGTAGCCCTTCAAGCGCCACATCAATTCCCCTATGAAATTCTGGCGTAGGAGATAATCCAAATGGCATTCGCAGCCAGCGATATCTTTCCCAAGGTGTTCCAAAAGTGGTTGCAAGACTGCTTTGCTCGTCTAACTTGATATGCCAGAAACCATTTTTGGCATCCAATACTGTGAACATGCGAGCCTTTGATAGCAGGGGAACGACATTGTCTATTGTGGTCACTACAATTGCCAAGATCCACTCAGTGGGCGTATCAACCTTCTGAATCACTCCAATGTTTGGCAGCCGGTCCAATTCCTTTTCAAGCAGCTCTTTCAGGGCAACTGGTACTCTCCTAGTCGGCAGCTGAACTGGCTGTTCATTCTTGTCAATCTCCAGATGTAACTGTCTGCCCATTTTTCCTTTTCCTGAGAACACATCTTTGTACTGTAAAAGGAAATTCTCCTTTCTAGAAACCACTCTCAACAGCATTGCAGTCCATGGCAAGTATGTTCTGTTTGTTGATGGTCAGCAGTTGTAGGTGCTCACTAGCTCTCAGGCCAAGAATCGACTTGCACACACCAGAAACAATAAGGAACTTGATGCTGTACTTTTTCTTGTTCTTTGGGTTCACTACCTTGAAACGTTTCTTGCCCAAGGGTTTAACTTCTGACTGGTTGTACATTACCAGAGTCACTGATGTGTTTTGCAGGTCATCCAGTCCATTCTCTCCATATAGGGCTTTCACTGTTTTATCATCCATGATGTTCACAGTTGATCCACTATCCAGCTGAAACTTCTCTTCCTTTCCATTGACAAGTAGGGTGTCAAAGACTTGGTTAGGGTTACCAGCTGAGGCTACAGCATTGAGCTGTTCTTCTACTTCAATCACTGCCATGTACTCTTCATCTTCAAATTCACACTCCATAGATAAGACCTTTTTCTTTGATTCTTGGCAGCAAACAGCAAAATGGTTAGGCTTACCACAGTTCTTGCACCAGCTTCCCCACGCAGGACAGTTCTTTTTAGCAAAAGGGTGCTGTTTGGCACAAAACTTGCAGACCATTCGTTGACCTGTTGACTCGTTGGGAGGCTTTAACTTGGTTGGTGGACTGGCCTTGCTTTTCCAAAGAGGCGTTTTTATCTTGTTAATGCGCATGCGCATTAAGCGAGATTTCGGAATTACCATGAAAAAAGGGGCAAAAGCTGTTAACAAATTTTTGTGGACTTTTGTCCGGGGGGGGGGGGGGGGGGGGTCTTCTTTCTTCTTCATAGAAGCTATATTAGGGCATTGAGGATATGGTTGGTTAAAACGGTTAGGATTTCAAGAAGGGCGTCACATACCATCACTAAAATATTTGAGGAACACCCCCGGTCCTATTGTTAATTTCCCTAGAGTACTGGGATGTCAGAACTTGTCATATTTCACATTACGTCACCGCAAAGATATTAAAGTTCTTAGTTTCGATATCTCACGTTACGTATCAATATTTAAAATTTTCAATCATTTGTTGTAAAGCCATTCAAGCTGCTTTCAAGAATGGTAAAAATAGGTCAAATGCGTTTTCTTGGGAAATGCAGTTTGAGAATTTCACGGTCTATTTTTACGAATGGAGACGTTTTAAGAAAGTTAAATTGGACGGGAAAGTTTGTGTTTTAATATGAGCGATATGGCAGAGCAAAATAGCATGAACTTTGCGTTTGTATGCAATAGTATGGGAAAGACGTCATAGTTTTATTGGTTTAGCTACCGTGCACAAGGAAATTTTGCGGATTGTCTGACTGAATTTGTTTTGCGGGAGGAATTTTTGCTCGTCGGGACAGCTAAAATTTCTGCTGGGAGGAAATGTTTGCGGATTTCTGGTCAAGTATAAAAAAAAACAAGGCATCGGTATTAAACAATTTTACTTCCTGACCGGAGGTTTGTATAGTTCTCCTAGTTATATGGTTGCTGTTCTGGCGCCAATATGAACATAAACAACGAGAAAACTAGTGAGTGAATTATTGCACGTTGTTGTAAAAATGTATCCAGTATTATGATAACAGTCTCTGGTTCTTTTGAGGACGTGTATGGAGTTGAATCGGGAATACAGATGACTGTTGTGCTGGTCGCCTCGGAGTTATGATAGCAATATATTCACTGTTAAAAAGTTCTTGTTAAGCCGATATACATCATTAAAACAAGTAATTTTTTCTGCGCGAGTATATTTCTGCGGTGGGAAATTTAATACAAAATAAAGTAATACTGCATAATAATGCAACAACGGACAACCTTGCCTGTATCTCGGATCAGAAAAAGGTTTTGAAAAATACTGCGGTCAGGAATCCCGCATGTTTGATTACTTTAGTACAAATTTTATAATTTGAGAAATTGGGAGCGCTAAGTTTCATGATGTCACTTTCCGGGAAACTTGATAAAGAGTGTACAGCTATCATGCTGTAGATTCAAATATTTCAAACCGGATGTAATGATGCTATACTTCTGACAATGGAGATACTGCCTAGCTCCGAGAAACACATTACACTTACACGCGGAATAAACTCTGAGGAGCTATTAAAAAACAATTGCAAGCTCCCACTATTCCAATATATAAATATTGCATAAGACTTGGATCTCAATAGAATATTTTACGAAATTTTACTGCGGTCGTGACCCCGGGGGTCGTTAAGGAGACACTGTCAACACTATATTTTGAGGTTTAAAGCAGACCCATTTAATCCCTAATAGTTACTAAACTCATGATACCGGAAATAGAAAACTCTCGACTTTCGAATAAAAAAAGACAGAACTACTATATATTCGCAAATAACCCATTCATGTATAACATTAACTTATGCAGCCATTTCTTTTTCAACTCTTCACAAAAGAAAAATCAATGTCTGCTTCACTTTCCAAAACATTTCACATCGATATCGATAACAACATACAACTGCGTGAAATATTTCCTTTAACAAGCATTGACAACTAAGCGGAAAACAGATATTTCAGCCCACCCACATCTGACGTCTGAGTTATCAAAAGTTTCTTTGCTTTTGTTGATAATTTTGTCGCGATTCTTTAGGGGAGCAGTAATAAGTAAGTTCAATTTATGAAATGAATGGCTTTGAGTTCTCATGGCAAGATATGAGGAAAGCAGTAATTAGTAATGAATGGCTTTCAGTTTTCATGGTATGTTATCATTTGATGAACTTTTTATCTTAAATTACCGATCACACGAACGAAAAGGCAGTATGGACTTTGCCTTTTGTTTATTTTAAAACAGTGATTCATTGCCATTAATAGATTTAGGTACATGGTAGAATGTATTGTCGGTGATAAAAATTGCGCTTTGATTATGCAATAGTATGCAAGGGACCTCGTGATTTTGCAGATTTAGTCAAACTATTTCTTGTTTGCTGCAATTCTCTCTACAGTTCTATTTGTATACAGGTAAAATTTTGTTGTTCTGAATTGAATGACAAAGCAAACATTTTAACAACCATTTTATAAGCGATCTGAGACATGCTGGAGAAACATTGTAAAGAAAAACAGTGTAAACATAGCCGATCTGCAGAAACAGATTTCAGACTTTAAGTAAATCGTATGTACACATGTAGGTATGTAGTTTATATAAAGATCGTTTGTTTTTGTTGATGGTTTTGTCGCGGTTTTTGAAGGGAATTTATTAAAATGGATGGCTTTGAACTGTCATGTCATGTTATCATTTGATGATTTTTTTATTTTCTCTTAGCGATCACGTGAACATCTAAGTTATCTAAAGTTTCTTTATGCCCCATTGCCTTAGTAATTAATTTTATTAAACTGCTAGTATTGTTGCCTTGGTTGCGCTCTGTTTGCTGGGAATAAAGAGATTCCCTTGAATGATGGACGTAGCACAGTACTCAGTTGGATGTTCTAGGCCAAAGAGGACCAAATGAACCATCCGTGCCTTGATACAGTTTGACTAGTAAGGGTATCTCCTTACCACCACCTGACCGGAAACCACAGAACAGATTCACTGCTACAGTGCATAAAATCATTTATATGTTAAATAAATATCCTTTGTTTTTGTTGATAATTTTGTCGTGAAAAGACAGAAAAGTCAGAAAAATATAGCACTGCAACAGCTTGAGACTTAGTAGACTGCAAGTAGTCCCTCCTTTCCCCTCAGGGATAGTAGAACGAGCGAAACGCGAGCACGCGTGAAAATCATCCCACGCGAGAAATGGCAAAAGATAGTGAAAATTGATTTTCAGTGTCTGCCTGGCTTTGACAGCTCTGATGTCTTTCGTAAGGGGCCGACCATTTCACTTTTGAGGGGCGGGGGGGGGGGGGAGGGGCTGGGTGATTTCAGAAAAAAAATTCCTCCAGACTCATTTTGAGGGAAAAAAATATCTTGCAAGGAAATACCTCGGGGGAAAAAATTCCTACACCGATCTCGAGCAAGAAAAAACTATCCAACCAAGGTCAGTCCATGCCAATGCATTGAAATTTGTTTCGCACCTTATATACACTTTGTAAATCAAAGTATAGTCAAATGACTAACATTTTACCGCATTTTGCACATGGCACCCCTATGAAAACAAAAATTCAGTGGCTTTTGCCAACATTTTCATGGCAGTGGTTGAGACCGAAATCTTAAGGGCGACCGCGGAGCTGTGGGGCTGGGTGGGCTGTAGCCCCACCAATAATTTTGCCGGGAATTTTTTCTTTTTTGCATTTCGAAAAGTACTTCGAATCTTTGTGTTAAAAGCAAACCCAAAGTGTTTTTTTGGGTCGCTCAACACCATTTACAATGACCACAACAATGCCGACTATGACACAACTGTCTTAAGTAAACAGTTACATGTATAACGCAATTATTGTTTCATAACACTGATAAAATGGGACAACAGGAAATTTGCATAATGATTAATAGCTACTGTACCCATTAAGCATTATGCGAATTTTCTGTTAGACTGCTAGCAGTCCCTCTCTGGATAGTCGAGCGGACAAGCAAATACACGATCGGTGATCATCTGAGCGACGAGCCAGCGAAGGTAATGCGAACCGAGGAAAAGGGACAGCTAGCACTCTAATTTTCTGTTGTCCCATGTTTCTGTAGTTTCACATGTTTTGTAATCGCATCCATTTCGATCAAATTCAACATGTCTCTAAGCGTTCGCGTTATTTTTTTATATCAGTATGTTCTTTGACAATTGAGTTTAGACGATCAGAAGTTAGCAACTGAAGTTTCATTTCCATCCGTGGATGGGCAATTGGCATTGCAAACGGAATGCGAGCAAAGATGACCCAACAGAGATTAAACAATGTTGCAATCTTAACAAGCAATTCTGTCAAACATGAAGTCATATGGAAATTACAAATAATTGTGTGTAATATGAAGTGCCCAAGGTCCGAGTTACGTGCATTTCTGGACATAAGTGGATCTTAAATACGCACAAGACAAGAACTGACACTGGCGACATGTTAATTGATGTGGCTAGCGAATTTGTCAGTCGAAATGAAAGCCGTAAAAGGAACGTTGGAACATTTACTGACGCTGACCTCCTTCATATAGCCCACTAACTGGACTAGCATATCATGAACCTGAAATAGGTCCAATGCGAGAACTTTAAGACATTTCTTTTTTCTTGATAAGTTGTTCTATTTGGTGAAATCCACTTTAAATGGTAATAGAACATAAATTAAGGACTGGCTTTAATATTAAGCTTTTTTCACTTTGAATGAACGCCATACCATATTATAATTATGTTTTAAATGTACGTTTTTGTGCAAAAAAAAAAAACAATAACAGAATGGTGATAAAAATTTGACAAAATTTTCTTAGGATTGATAGAAATAAACACGTTTCCGGTGATTTCAGACACCCCGGACACCCTAGATAAGCTCGCGCGTTCGGCGCTCGTTGAGCTCATTCTATGCGCGAGCTAGCCCCACCAATACAAAATATGCTACGTGGTCCCTAAATTAAGATATATCGATGATGTGTTCCCTTTGTGGAACACCAGCAAAGAGGAAATAAATGGGTTCATTGAACAGGCTAACAGATATCACCAAAACCATTACATTTACGACTGAAATCTTAGAGAAAGAAATTTAACTATTTTCTTGGATACGTGCGTCGACAAAGGTGATAGAATTAAAGAAATGTCTATCCTCGAAGTACGCAAAATAACGTTTGAAGAGAATATAAGAAAATTGAAATCACGCCTACATTTGAGAGGGTATCCATATACTCTGGTTCATAAAGTCCTCTCAGAAATGAAATTCGAAGAGAGAAAGTCGGCCCTTCGACAGAAGGAAAAAGGATACAAGAAAATTCTACCTTTTGTCACACAATATCACCAGCGGTGTCCAATTTAAAGAAAATCCTTATGGATAAATGGCATTTCATACAGAACCAACTGTTGTGCAGGGAGATATATAAAGAGCCTCCCATTATCTCCTATAAAAGAGGGAAATCGCTTTAAGACATACTCGTTATAGCGAAACTCTAAAGGCGAGAACATCACATTGGCCAACAGCGGGAGTCGTGCAGGCCTGTCACTACTTTGTAACCTATTTCAAGAAAAAAATGCACCAATCTCTCAGGGAAATAACCATCTGAACATACAGCAAGGGGGATGGGTTCTCCATACAGTGTACATTTATGCCAAATGTCAAAAAGTTAACCTTAAATGAGATATAGAAAATGAAGAAAGTTTAAGGGCATTTATTAAAAGTCAGTATTGGTACATTTATAATGCTGGTATTAAAAGCCAACGAACAAAAATTCTAATAATGTTAAATTCAATGGCATTTTACGCAGAGCAGTCCGACATTTAAGTGTTAAATGTGGTTTTCCTATAGGCAAGCAGTTATGTTAAACTTATGTCCACACATCCTTGATTTTGAAGAAAAAATTGTATTAAAAAAAATCTTGCATGGCTATAACGCTGAAAAAAAAAAATCGACACTGTTGCATGTCAGAAAAAAAAAATTCCACCGCCAAAAGTTTGGAGAAAAAATTCTTACTCAAACCTAATCACCCAACCCACTTGTGAAATGGGAAGAGTTACTTATTGACCCTTATTTGACCATATAAGATCACCAGAATTCAGAACACGATGAATGACTTTGAAATAAATGAGCACCAAAAATTAGACTTGCCGCAAGTAGACTGCGAAGCCCACGAGAGCGCGACAAAGTTGCGAAAAGCGAGCGACTCGACTTGTTTCGTCTGCACAATATTGAATTTAATTTGCATATTGTTGGCGCGAAAATGTAAGTGTGACCTAATGGTTCACGCATCCGGCTGGTAAAATAAACAGTTCTCAAATGCGGCTCAAACAACTAGATACAATGAATTGTTATCAAAGCAGACAGCCCACAAATCCTGCTCGTCGCTAAAAGCATTTTAGCCTAGCTTTAAGTCTACCCCAAGAACGTTCCTGAGGGATTCTTTTTCTTTCGAGACTCGGTGCTAAAAATATCCAAATCACCTAACAAACAACAAACAAGGATGAAGAATGAGAATGCTTGACAAAAGTATCCGAGACTCCGAGACCTTGAAAAAAAAATAAGGGACTTCGAGACAGAAAAAGCACCAGCCAAACGAGACTTTGAGACTTAAAACAAAAACTGCTGAGATTTCGAGACCGGGCCAAAATTTTCCGAGACCGGGCCAAAATTTTCCGAGACCCATGATTTTGAAGGTACCATTTACCACCCCTACCATATAACGAGGTTGTGAGACAATGAACTTGAAAGAACGCAAAGAACACAACTCGTTTAATCGCTGACAATATAAGTTTTTACAGAACTGAACGCGGGAGACCATCCGGGAATTTTACCCTAACCAGGCCCCGGGAACCTGGGACTAATAACATCGTTACACTCAGTTCCTAAATCGAAGGAAAGTTATAGCAGTTTTAAACTGAAGTGATTGGATACTGACAACTTACTGTATGTCATTTCGATGTTAATCAAAGAAAAGCCATTAACATCTTTTAAATAAAATCCCAATAATGAACAATTTTACCAGCAAAACCAAAGTAGAAACTTAAAAAAATGAATTATTTTCTTATATTAGAATCCCGGGACACATAACCCTCCACGTGGAGAGTAATGTTTCCGCGTGAGAGATTACATAACTTTCCATTTTCTTTCATTTTACATTTTTAACAGAAAACGTTCGGGGGCTCGCTGGAAGAGGCTCGAGGCTCACAATCAAAGGCTCCTCTGAGCCAACCCGTGAATTTGAAATGCTAACGCGTAATGCAATATTGCAGTAAGCTTTAATGTTTTCACTCTGTCACAGTTCAATATTTTTTTTAAAATTAAATGAAGGATTTTTGACAAACGCAAAAAATAAAAATACAGTACACCACTTTCATAATGTTCAGTCCGAAGAAGAAAGAAAAAAAAAGAAAAAAAAAAGAACGGCCCGAGCGAGATTCGAACCTGGGCCTTTCGCCTGCAAATCCGCGCTTTATACCACTCGGCCACCTCGACCACTGACTTAAATAGGATAAATTTTATTACTTGAACCTAGATAACCATCAAAGCGCGTGTCTCAGTTGAAAATTCCTTTTACATCGATTTTAACGTTGCATTAAAGACTCCAAATGCAAAACATCTTTAAGCTTATTGTTGTTTATATTCGATTACACCAATTTAGTTATTGTTATCACTGGATTCACGCTGTTCTTGTTACAAAATGCATTCGTAACAAAGCATTACGTCACTAAGTTTACAGCTGATGGAAGGAGTGAGCGAGTGAGTGACTCATTTGCATATCTGTCGCCGTTACTGATAACCCGTTCATTACGCATGGGCGTATATTCACGGGTTAAAAAACGGTTGGCACATTAGCCACCCCCCTCCACGTGCATGCTTTGTCACGACGCAATGTATTACATCATCTGTTATTCTTGATATACTAAGCTCGTAATTAAATACAACTAAGAACTGGAATCCTATACATCCAATCCAAAAATATTTGATGGAGACAATATAGGGGGTTCTAAAGTAATATATTTTAAAACCTTTACTCAAAGCAAATTTAAGAAAAAATCTTAACTGACACTTACCAAGCAAGCTTGTTATCAGTGCTCCAGACCCCGATGATAACATTTGCTGCAATGGAGTTATTTTTCCACCGTTTGACCCAGAACTGGTCATCGTGTTAGCCTTCTAAAATTGTTACTTTACACACAACTGAATCTTCCACTAGAAAAGCAAACTATACCTAAAATTGGTAAAAAGACCTTGGAGCTCCTTGGAGCTGCTTTGCATCAGACCAGCCGCCATTGCCAGATTTACCATGGGAAACTGGAACTAGTTAAGCTGGGTTACTGGTCACGTGACCGTCGGGCCGCTTGGCGCGGTTGTTATTTCATGATACGCAATCACGAAATGCTAATTAAGTATAAGTAAAGCCTTCATGTAAGTTTACCCTAGTTTACCCACGTTACCCTAGTTTACCCGCGTTCACCCTAGTATATCCACGTTCACCCTAGTTTACCCGCGTTCACCCTAGTTTACCCACATTCACCCTAGTTTACCCTCGTTCACCCTCGTTTACCCACGTTCACCATAGTTTACCCACGTTCACTCTAGTTTACCCACGTTCACCCTAGTTTACCCGCGTTCACCATAGTTTACCCACGTTCACTCTAGTTTACCCACGTTCACCCTAGTTTACCCACGCTCACCCTAGTTTACCCACGTTCACCCTAGTTTACCCACGTTCACCCTAGTTTGCCCACGTTCACTCTAGTTTGCTCACGTTCACCCTAGTTTACCCACGTTCACCCTAGTTTACCCTCGTTCACCCTAGTTTACCCTCGTTCACTCTAGTTTACCCGCGTTCACCCTATTTTACCCACGTTCACCCTAGTTTACCCACGTTCACCCTAGTTTACCCACGTTCACCCTAGTTTGCCCACGGTCACCCTAGTTTGCCCACGTTCACCCTAGTTTGCCCACGTTCACCCTAGTTTACCCACATTCACCCTAGTTTACCCACGTTCGCCCTAGTTTGCCCACGTTCATCGAAGTTTACCCACGTTCACCCCAGTTTACCCTCGTTCACCCTAGGTTACCCTCGTTCACCCTGGTTTACCCGCGTTCACTCTAGTTTACCCACGTTCACCCTAGTTTACCCGCGTTCACCCTAGTTTACCCACGTTCACCCTAGTTTACCCACGTTCACCCTAGTTTGCCCACGTTCACCCTAGTTTACCCACGTTCACCCTAGTTTGCCCACGTTCACCCTAGTTTACCCTCGTTAACCCTTGTTTGCCCACGTTCACCATAGTTTGCCCACGTTCACTCTTGTTTGCCCACGTTCACCCTAGTTTACCCTCGTTAACCCTTGTTTGCCCACGTTCACCCTAGTTTACCCACGTTCACCCTTGTTTGCCCACGTTCACCATAGTTTGCCCACGTTCACCCTAGTTTACCCACGTTCACCCTAGTTTACCCTCGTTCACCCTAGTTTACTCACGTTCACCCTAGTTTACCCACGTTCACTCTAGTTTACCCACGTTCACCCTAGTTTACCCACGTTCACCATAGTTTGCCCACGTTCACCATAGTTTGCCCACGTTCACCGTGGTCAGTAAATACTAAAAGAAGGAATGACCTACAACCACCTACAACCACCTACAACCACCTACAACCATCTACAACCACCTACAACCATCTACAACCACCTACAACCACCTACAACCACCACCTAAAACCATCTACAACCACCTACAACCACCTAAAACCACCTACAACCACCTACAACCACCTACAACCACCTACAACCACCTACAACCACCTACAAGGAATGACCTAAAAGCATCTATAACCACCTAAAACCATCTGCAACCACCTAAAACTTCAGAAATATTAAAAAATCCACGCAGAATACTGTTTTTATCATTTCAGTGTCAATTTGATCGATTTCAGGCCCCGGGGGGGGGGGTACTCCCTATAATGGGCTATACGGGGATGCTCCGCCCGAAAGGGGTACCTTTTTGAGGCTGGAGGTATATGAAAGGGTCGTGATTTCACGAGTTGAAGTATATGAAAGGGTAGGGATTTCACGAAGAATAGGAAAGGGAACCGAAAACACGCCGTTGAGGCGTAAAAAAGGTAGGGAAAACTGCCATTTAAGTCTTATAAAAAGGGCCTTTCAAAATATATCAAACAGACGCAAGTAATGACTATATAAAAGGGGTACCATTTTCATTGAAAGGTATATGAAAGGGGTACCAATTTCAATGAAAGGTATATGAAAGGGGCACCTTTTCTGTCAAAGACGGTATATGAAAGGGTAAGGGTTTGAACCTCGGGGCGGAGCATCCCCGTACAAAACGTTGTTGAGTACCCCCCCCGGGTTTCAGGCAGCCTGCGTGCTCACCGGAAATGTTGCGTGACTCTTTCCACGGGTGTCCCATTTCATGGAAAGAGCGTCTATCGTACTTGGTTCTTTTTTGCACTTTCATAATCATGCACAGGCAAGGCCGGGTCTATGAATGGAATTCTTACTGCAATATTCGCTGAGATACAGTTATTAATTTCTTAGCGGCCACCTATTAAGCGGCCACCCCCTGTTAAGCGGCCAGTTATCTAAGTCCCGAATTTATTGTCAGTATAATACTGTAAATAAAACCCCTATTAAGCGACCGCGGCCACCTTTTGGCGGTCCTGCATGAGGACCACCAGGACCACCTGCATATCACAGCCATGCTCCGTCATGCGTGACCAGTATTTTTAAAAATAGGTACGCAATGCGTACAGAAGCGACGACGAGTTTCAACTTAGCGTTTTAATCAATAGGTCTGGGGTTCTCTGATAAAATAAGTGAATCACTCGATTAAAATGCGAAGTTCCACTAGAAAAGGGTGGGTGTGAAATGCAAATTTCGGCGACTTTCAGTTAGTGCATGCTGTTGACCAGAGTGTCCTATAAATGAAATTTGCTTAAAAATGCTCATTAAACCAGAATATTGCCCTAGCAAATAATATAATACCAGAAGTAGTCAAGAACTTGTGATAGATTCAACTTTCATTGGTGAAATGACTTTTTTAAATAATATTTTCAATTTTTGTACTTATGGTTGTGGGAATAACGTATTTTTATTTATTTTTTCATTTATTTTCTTATGTTTGTCAGTTGATTATTTTGTGTTTGATTGAAAACCGAAGGTGAGAATGGCCAGGTCAAATCTTTTTATACCAGAACTTCCTGCTGAAGACTAGTCCTGGCTGACACCGATACTCGTGATATGCATGAGAAGATTTATTACACAAAATTATTGTGCTTGCTACATTGGTAATTGCACATTTTATTTAAACCATGTTGCACAAACTCGTGTGCAAAATCAAAACAATACATCGTTTTTCCTTCATATTTGTGACAAATATGGATTGGAATTTATTTTGTCATACTTGGTTGGTATAATTCTATGCTGATCAGGCTTAATATATGTCACACACCAGTCAAGAACAGATCATATTTTCATTTTCAAATTTTTTGGGATTAAAATTACATCTAAGTTTGTTTTACATGTGTGCAATTCAATATTTGTACATTTTGCAAGTTACAACTGATAATCAGTCCATTGTTGTCCAGATAGCTGTTTTTCTGATTCCTTACAGTGTTACTATGAAGTGTTAATACAGGAAGCACAATTTGAACTGTACAATGTACATGATTAAAACTGTTACAATTGCTAAATGACAACAACTGGAAATTGTTTCCATGTTTGTGCTTCACAAATTGAAAAGACTTTGTCAGCTCTGAACATGTTTTCAGAGATTATTGGTAGTTTGACATTTTGTGGTTTCATTAATTAATGCATGAACAGCAGGTCACCAGTTTCTTCAGCACTTGAGACTTTTCGTCACTGTTACCAGCATTAGTTGATGTGCTAAATGATTGCAGATGCATTGGTTGGAGGTGATTCAGTACCTTTAAAAAGAAAATAAATGAATACCTTGAGATTCAGTTCATTTTTTTAAGTGCTTTGTCATACTACTAAAGTTTAAAACCAAAATGGCTTTATGGGGACTTAAAAGAGGAATTAAAGCGCTTAATTTAGAGATACATTGGATGGTGAAGAATTCAATTTGGGAGCTGAGAGATTTTCATTTTATGTATTGAAAAACTATTACATGTGGCTAGTCACATGTAATAACCGGTGAAGATAGAAAGAAAATTCTTGCACAACCTCAAGCCAAAAAAAAAGAATTATGCACAGAAAAATTGCCCCCCCCCCCCCCCCCTCAAAATTAAAATGGTCCATCCCTTAGCCCAATATGTACAAGATAATGTTCTCACCCTTCACGAAAAACACATGAGGAAAACACTTTGGTAGAATCTGAAGATATTGCACCACTTCCCCTATACCGTTAAATTCCAACAGAACACTTGTTCCATTTGTAGCAACATTTCCCTGACTATCTCGTGAATAGGAATCCAATAATTTGTAATGACCATGGTTGTCAACAATAACGGCAACTGTGTTTATTTCAATGATCAACAGAAACGCATTATACTGTACCATCAACATATCGAAAGTATGTTGTAATGGTAAATGACAATCTCTTAGATGAGACATCTGTAAGCCACCAGTACTACTATCACTGAACCTAATAAAAAATGTTTCATTGTTGATCGATAAAGCAGAAGGAATCTCGGACAGCAACAAATAGTCTTTTCCTGCAAACTTACATAAATGGGAATAAAGTGAATTACCAAGCAACAATATTTCATTTAAATTGTTTCTTATCCAAGCCGATGCATTCGTTCTAAAATTGTAAACAATGGCCGTCAAGCACATAGCTACACACTGTTTACCAGAATTACTTCCAAACAGCGAGACATTGCCCTGATGAAAATCAGCTGTACGTAACTATCTTTGAGGTATTTACAAAATAGCACGGACCAGGATTCATTTCTACATCGTTAGCAAGTCGAATCAAAAGTGGAATATAACAACGATACATGCAGATTTATGTGAACCAAAGCTTAGTGTAGTAACTCATTTGCCACGCATAAACAACATTTCTCAACGTTGGAAGGTAAACTTAAGCTTATATAGCTTCCAGATAAAACAGAAATAACAACATAGACCAGAATTTTCCTTTGACACGATTTAAACATTCTCTGGCTTTGAGATAAGCAATATACAACCCCACAGCGGCTCTATATTACATTAAAGTTACCATAACTGTATACACAATATGCTGGTAATGATGGCTCACCTTTATTAATAGCTTGAATCATAGATAAACTGTTTCCTTCTCTTCCTTCGATACAATGAAGTTGCTCCGATATTCTGTACACAAACTGATCGTGGACCACTGCACACTTCGTTTTCAGGTAACAGCTCTCGTAGGTTACTCAGTTATAAGTCAAGTTCAGTAAATCAATGCTATTTCGGCGCTATTTCTGGCCTTCATGATCAGTTCTGACAAGTTCTTTCTGAGACAAGCAAAGATCCGTTCTGAAACAGCGCCCGGACTCCCAGACCTTTTGCCTATCGCGAGTGCGAGTATGTACTGCTAATGTGTGTATATCACTTCGTGACTGTTTGTTTGCAAGTGAGCGCAAATATATTCACGATTAATAAAGCACGGCGGTGTAAAATTTGAAACAGACAAATAAACATTTTCTCCACACTTCAAAACAAAATGGCGGAGCAAAGACGAGGTGGTCACGTGACCTTATCTTCCAAGCTAGTTCCCAGTGTTTCTCGGGTGTAATCCGGACAGCCGCCGGACAGACACCACAGCACGATGGCAATAACGCGATGACTTCGTCATCGCTTAAAAATTGAATAGAGTTTTCAAGATTACGCGTCGGTTTTGAAAATTCATTCCGAGATTCGGAATTCCCGTGAGAACTTTACCGCATTTTTGGAAACAAAGGGCAACAAAATATCATTTTGTTTGAAATGTTACATATCCGAACAATATTAGTTTTTTTTATGCGTGCAGCGAAGTTATTTTCCGTTAATTCGTAACTTTCAAAGTGTTTTCCACAGAGATCTGCAAGGTTTCATTCAAATCTCGGACGTTACAAAGAAATATTCAAATGTTCATTTCATTCTCAAAATTACTGGTCACGCGTGACGGAGCATGGCTGTAGCTGACATCGTTTTGAATAACCTGACGACAGATGAGAGTCCGAAATAGAAGGTGACGGATCTTTGCGTGATTTTGTTGTCAAGTATTGTCACTAAAATGCCTGAATCCCTTTTCTAGACGCTCTTGCCAAGTATTAAGTTTGTTTCCATGAACGAAACACCCGTGGAAAGAGAAAGCAACATTTCCGGTGAGCGTCGCAGGCTACCTGACAATGAAATGATAAAAACAGTATTCTGCGTGGATTTTTTATATTTCTGAAGATGGTTGTAGGTGGTTGTAGGTGGTTTTAGGTGGTTGTAGATCGTTTTAGGTGGTTGTAGATGGTTTTAGGTCATTCCTTATAGGTGGTTGTAGGTGGTTGTAGATGGTTGTAGGTGGTTGTAGATGGTTGTAGGTGGTTGTAGATGGTTGTAGGTGGTTGTAGATGGTTGTAGGTGGTTGTAGGTCATTCCTTCTTTTAGTATTTACGCACCCTGGTTTACCCACGCTCACTCTAGTTCACCCACGTTTACTCCTAGTTTACCCACGTTCACTCAAGTTCACCCACGTTCACCCACGTTCACCCTAGTCTAACTACATTCTTAGACACGAAAGTGTACTAAGGTGACAGATTCCATATGAAATCTATTACAAACCTACACAGACATTTCTATTTGTGTCATCCAAAGGTAATGTAACTTAATTTGGAATTTGATTGGTTAAAGTTTAGGAAAACATGAGAAATTTCAAAACACCCCTTCAGAATAGAGGCTTCCCAGTTAGAACGTTAGAAAACACCTCTCAGAGGTCAAATTCTCTCATGGAAAAACTTCACTAGGACAGAAAAACATACTCATGGGGAGATGGCACCTTATACAGAATCAACTATACCTGAGAGAATCTCCAAGGAGCCACCCCTCACATCACATTGCAAGGTAATATCCCTAAAAAGACAATCTAGTTAAAGCTTAGCTATGAGAGTTGAGCACTTAAGAATCATGTTATTTGCGAACTGCAGGAGTCGTGCAGGCCCGTCGATACTTTTAAACTCTTTACAAAGGTCCCTACATTTCCCGCGGGGTAAGGCATTGTTGATTTCTGGGTGGCTTATCAAGTGTGGTCCACATGTTTCTTAGGGTGTTTTAGCCAATAAGCCAATCATCCCTTGTCGGTCCTAACCTGGCATTGCCTTTTAGTTTTTTCGTAAATGGGACACCACCCGTAACAACAACATGTACGTGTTAATGACCATTTTGCGCAATCGGAGCAAACGTTACCTATGTCATGTGCCATAACACTTTCTAGTAGCTGGTAGATATTAGTCCTTTTAGATAACTTTTTTATCAAACCAAAGTAATAAAATCATATATATATACCAAAAAACCGGAAAAAACGACTTGTTGATATTTCGTCTTTATTGTAAAGACTTCTTCAAGGCAACTGATTAAGAAGCGGTTAAAACCGTTAACCGCGCGTTACATTTATCTGAAGCATATAAAACTAATTCTAGATTACAATAAATCTCTTCTAGGGTTCTTACTGGAAAAGAAAGCGTCACTATTAAGACCCAGTGGGTAAATCGATCTAAGACGGTATGCCCATTGGGCCTCCCTTTCCCTAAGGAATACCTCACTTACCGATTAATTGTACTCTAACGTCTCTCAAACCATGAGACATCATCCTTTAACCTACATCATCCTTTAACCTATTCTCAGACGACAGCCTTCTGTGAGCTTTAATCCTAGACTTATGGTTATTAAATCTAGTCCTAAACTTGATAATCGTTGATCCTACGTACTGCATTAGTAGTAGTAGAAGGCTGAACTTAACCCCGCGATGGATTTCCCTTGGATTTCCCGCATACTAATTTGGATTTCCCTCATACTAATTTGGATTAGGTGCCTGCCTTCCTGCATACTAATAAGTGCCTAGTCAACTTCCTATTCCTTTTGTGTTATTCTGAAACAATAGAAACAATAGACCGACCCAAACTTGCCCGCTTTATTCTAAATCACTTTTAAACAAAACACAACTGACACAGATATCCTTTACAGACATTGATCAAAACAACATGCCTTGACCAGGACTCGAACCTGGGTTACTGCGGCCACAACGCTAGACCATCAAAGCTGTGTCGGTAAACTAGGGTGAACGTGGGCAAACTAGGGCGAACGTGGGTAACTGCTAGGGGGAACGTGGGTAAACTAAGGTAAGCGTGGGCAAACTAGGGTGAACGTGGGTAAACTAGGGTGAACGTGGGTAAACTAGGGTGAACGTGGGCAAACTAGGGTGAACGTGGGTAAACTAGGGCGAACGTGGGTAAACTAGGGTGAACGTGAGCGTGGGCAAACTAGGGTGAACGTGGGTAAACTAGGGTGAACGTGGGTAAACTAGGGTGAACGTGGGTAAACTAGGGTGAACGTAGGTAAACTAGGGTAAGCGTGGGCAAACTAGGGTGGACGTGGGTAAGGTGAACGTGGGCAAACTAGGGTGAACGTGGGTAAACTAGGGTGAGCGTGGGAAAACTAGAGTGGACGTGGGTAAACTAGGGTGAACGTGGGTAAACTAGGGTGAACGTGGGTAAACTAGGGTGAACGTGGGTAAACTAGGGTGAACGTGGGTAAACTAGGGAGAACGAGGGTAAACTAGGGTGAACGCGGGCAAACTAGGGTGAACGCGGGTAAACTAGGGTGAACGTGGGTAAACTAGGGTGAACGTGGGCAAACTAGGGTGGACGCGTGTAAACTAGGGTGAACGTGGGTAAACTAGGGTGAACGCGGGTAAACTAGGGAGAACGTGGGCAAACTAGGGTGAACGTGGGTAAACTATGGTGAACGCGGGTAAACTAGGGTGAACGTGGGTAAACTATGGTGAACGCGGGTAAACTAGGGTGAACGGGGGTAAACTAGGGTGAACGTGGGCAAACTAGGGTGAACGCGGGTAAACTAGGGTGAACGCGGGTAAACTAGGGTGAACGCGGGTAAACTAGGGTGAACGTGGGCAAACTAGGGTGAACGTGGGTAAACTAGGGTGAACGCGGGTAAACTAGGGTGAACGCGGGTAAACTAGGGTGAATGTGGGTAAACTAGGGTGAACGTGGATAAACTAGGGTGAACGCGGGTAAACTAGGGTGAACGTGGATAAACTAGGGTGAACGTGGGTAAACTAGGGTGAACGTGGGTGAACTAGGGTGAACGTGGATAAACTAGGGTGAACGTGGGTAAACTAGGGTGAACGTGGGTAAACTAGGGTGAACGTGGATAAACTAGGGTGAACGTGGGTAAACTAGGGTGAACGTGGATAAACTAGGGTGAACGTGGGTAAACTAGGGTGAACGTGGGTAAACTAGGGTGAACGTAGGTAAACTAGGGTGAACGTGGATAAACTAGGGTGAATGTGGGTAAACTAGGGTGAACGTGGATAAACTAGGGTGAACGCGGGTAAACTAGGGTGAACGTGGATAAACTAGGGTGAACGTGGATAAACTAGGGTGAACGTGGGTAAACTAGGGTGAACGTGGATAAACTAGGGTGAACGTGGGTAAACTAGGGTGAACGTGGATAAACTAGGGTGAACGTGGGTAAACTAGGGTGAACGCGGGCAAACTAGGGTGAACGCGGGTAAACTAGGGTGAACGTGGGTAAACTAGGGTGAACGTGGGTAAACTAGAGTGAACGTGGGTAAACTGGGGTGAACGTGGATAAACTAGGGTGAACGTGGGTAAACTAGAGTGAACGTGGGTAAATTAGGGTGAACTTACATGAAGGGTTTACTTATACTTAATTAGCATTTGGTGATCGCGTATCATGAAAGAATAACCCTTGGCCCTCTTAAAAGCCGGAGCCTGTGCACGACAACCTCAACACGTTCGATCGCTTGTTGCTGTTCTCCTTCTTCCGCTTTGCCTGATATTAAAAAGAACGACTTCGACAGCGGATTGTGCTCACAGGTAAGGGTTTATTACTAATAAGAGACTCCGTACTTTTTATTTATTTGCCTTAAAAGATTGTGGCTTTCTTTTAGTTTATCTGAGATCTATATTCTCATATTCCAGTTACTTAGCTTTTAATTTAACTTGCCCAAGACCAAGGACATAGCGTCGGCAGAAGTCCTAGAACGAGCGCAATGACCCACACTCTTTTCGAATTATAAATCTGCTATTTTTATTTGTATACATCAGGCGCAAAACGACAGATTACCAAACATTTTAAATGATGATATCAGGCGACTCGTAATGAGAGCATAAAATATGAGAGCATAATGAGAGCTGAAACGATTTGTTAGTCCCGCGTTTCAGCTCTCGCTATTTGAAAGATTCTGTAGCGCGCGCACAGAGGCTCAATCCTCTGAAATACTGTGGTAAACAAACGCAACCTGGCAAATGGCACTCGATACAGCGACCTCGGGTGGCAGCTTCAATCTTTAGACATTTTTAATGATTTTAACTTCCAGACGACATCCCGTCTACTTGCAATTTTAGATTTGAAGAATTTGTATACAGCTATTTTTAAAGTGTATAATTCAACACTTAAGTTACCGTTTTTCTTGGTGGTCATTTGGCCACTGACTCTTAACCCTTTAACTACCAATCGTACATATTCGTACGAAAATCACTAGTAGTGATTTAAAGATCTTCAGCTTTCACATATCTACACAAATGATAGTAATGATCCCTTGTTAGGGCAAAGCGATAAGTTTCATAGCATTAACAACCAACTACTTGACTACAACTGTGGATTTCCGCTGCATATGGTTGTTCATTCGGCAGCAAATCCAGAAATGCCCGTTTTCTACTTCCCAGGAAAACAACAAAAAACGCACATCTTTGCATCAATTTCTTTTAATGAAAAAGTAACTCTAAATCCAAAAGTGTACATTTGCAGCTAACTTCGAACCTATTCCTCTGCATCCACTTAGAAAAATTTCCATCAATATTTCAACAGACCGAGCAATTTCCATTCAATCAGAGCTATTCTTGCAAACTTATAATATCCTTATGCACAACCGAAAGGAATTCTGGGTAATACGACCATACCGGCGGCATGCAAGTCTACCTACCTCTGTTTGATATATTTTTTATAAGTGTCGAGCCACCCAGACCAACTGGCAAAATATTGCACCGATTGCATTCTTTAGAAGTCAAAAGTCGTCCAAATTGCCTTGGTAGGTATCAAAATCCAACCACAGAAGGGCCAGAGAGACAACTTCACTCATGGACCGCCATGTTTTGCTATGGATACTTTTGGCATTCCAGTCATAGTCAAATCATCTCTCACCTCTGATTTCTTTCAGACGTTTGCCTCTGCCCACCATTCCAGCTTAATGATGCGAGCCTGGGGGTTTCTGCAGTGAAAAATGACTTGAAAAAGCACTTATAAACCAAATTCTTATCAGATTCGAGTCCGTGTGATCACTAATCGAGCGAGCAACGGCTGAATACTGATGTCACAATGAAAATTCGAGCCCACGTTGATTTGAAACAGCGTATATTTTTATGTGAGCTATTTATATGCAGTCATGAAATTCTACAGATTGCCTAGCCCCACAAAACTGCTTTGGGAACCCAAAGAAATTTGGTAGTTAAAGGGTTAACAAGAAAAATGGAGGTCATGTGACCAGGGCTTTTGACACCCCCCGGTGGAAGCAAGGGTTAGGGATAGTTCAAACCTGGGCCTAGGGTTAAGATTCTAGGGTTAGAACAATTTCTAGGGTGGGGGTAGCTTAGTTCAGGGCCAGGCATAACTTATGGTTAGGTCCTACAAGCAGTTGCAAAAAGGTTGAGACACTTTCCAAAAAAATGTTCATTCCGTATAAAAGCGACCGCGTAACACAAATCAAATCAATGCTATGTGCTACTGACCCCCCTCCCCCTTTCAATGTTGATGACTGTCAGTTTGAATGGCATTTTTGATCTGGTACAACATTGATAAGGGGGGAGGGGGTGGGGACTTGCTGAAAACCATGTCGGCCTCGAAATATGCACTACAGTACACAATGTCTCAACTCTTTTTGCAATTGCTTGTCTGAATAGTGGTTCAATGAAAACCCTAATCGCAAGAGGAACCGGCACGTAATATACGATTAAAATGTGTCAATAGAAAGAGGAAAGATTAAATTTTGTGCTGATAAATACTGTAACGGTCAGTGCGTTGTAATTAGTGGCAATAATGGTTCCAATTATTACAGTAATTTCGCGCTTTTACATGTCACGCTTTCGTGACATCTTTACATGTCACGCTTTCGTGACAGTATAAGGGAATGAAAACATTCTTCCGAAAAGAAACCTTGTTTTCGCCTTTTATTATATATTTATAGAAAAATGGAAACAATATCTTCTCATAATACATTTCTACTAAGAAAAGGCGCTCATTTTCGTTTCATAAAAATTTCCCCACGGTCTACATGTTTTCGACGGTCTACACTTAACAACAAATAAAGATTACATAAGTTCTTATTTCTCTCTGTAGACCGTAGACCGTTGACCGTTCACGCGAGTATTAAATTACAGTAAGTGAATTCTGCATGTACGCATTTCACTAATTGTTGCCTTCCAAAATAAATCTTGCGAAATATTTGGCACATTTTGGAATCTACTTTTGGTTTTGCTCGTCGATTCTCACATTAAAGTGGAAGATTTTCCAGCGCACGGACATCATATCTGTCCCAGTAATTGTGCCTCGCTCTTCGTTTCTCTCGCTCTTCGTTTCCACCGGATGTAGAACGCCCATATACTCGGCATTTATATCGTAGTTCTAAAACAACTCCATTTGGCGAATGTCTGGTTAACGGTTGAAAAAATCTAGCGCAAAACCCTGCTATGGAAGAATTTCACGAAATCTAAGTAAATATACGAAACTTGACAACAAGGATACACGGTGCAAAACACACGGCCAGATTTAAGCTAGCTAGCAAAACGACGAAGAAATGATAATATTTTCACAACTAGAGTGTAATGCGAAATTGACTGGACAAATTGGACCAGCAAAAAGTTGCTCACCGTTTTATTTCAGCGCGAACATGCGATCACAGTATCACATGACGTATTATTTACACAGAGTAATGCTTATCATTTCAATCTACGCACGTTTCTTGCGTCAATAGCAAGCGCAAACAGACCTTCGAGAAAGAACAACAGGTTGAAAATAACACAATTTGCGTCATTGTAACAAGATAGCAACGTTCTTTGAAAAATACATAACGATATTCAGAAACTACGGCAACTTTTAGAAGAAACGCTCCTTTTTTGCTGAAATTCGCGCTAATTAAGGCCGTAAAGAAATGTCGAAAAGGCACGTTTTTGACTTTCTATTCTTAAACGCCTAATCGCAATGGAATAAAAAACTGTTTTTTCAAATCAAGTCATTACATTGATAACGTACATCAACTATGACTCATTTCCGAAAAGCAAATCCAGTGCTATATCGCGAAATGTGACTCAGACAAGCAGTTGCAAAAAGGTTGAGACACTTTCCAAAAAAATGTTCATTCCGTATAAAAGCGACCGCGTAACACAAATCAAATCAATGCTATGTGCTACTGACCCCCCTCCCCCTTTCAATGTTGATGACTGTCAGTTTGAATGGCATTTTTGATCTGGTACAACATTGATAAGGGGGGAGGGGGTGGGGACTTGCTGAAAACCATGTCGGCCTCGAAATATGCACTACAGTACACAATGTCTCAACTCTTTTTGCAATTGCTTGTAGGTTTAAGGTTAGCCAGGTCACGTGATAGGCAATGGTATTAAACTTGATCACCCTAGACGAACTGACCCTCAACTACTAACTGTCACTAGCTGTTCTAACTCCTCCTCTCTTGTCTAGTTTTGAAAATCACCGCCCCTTCAAGTTGGCCTTCATGCAACTTTCATCTTCACACTAAGTATTGGCCAGCAACTAGAACCCTCCCCCCAGATCTTGATGGATATGCTTGTTTGCAAATAAAATAGTGATGATATGTTGCTAGTCTTAAGGGTCTTTTGTTTGAGTGGTTTAAGAATCAAAACTATCAATAGTAAGAAAAATATATTTTTTGCTTAACCCTTTAACTACCAATCGTACATATTCGTACGAAAATCACTAGTAGTGATTTAAAGCTTTCACATATCTACACAAATGATAGTAATGATCCCTTGTTAGGGCAAAGCGATAAGTTTCATAGCATTAACAACCAACTACTTGACTACAACTGTGGATTTCCGCTGCATATGGTTGTTCATTCGGCAGCAAATCCAGAAATGCCCGTTTTCTACTTCCCAGGAAAACAACAAAAATGCACATCTTTGCATCAATTTCTTTTAATGAAAAAGTAACTCTAAATCCAAAAGTGTACATTTGCAGCTAACTTCGAACCTATTCCTCTGCATCCACTTAGAAAAATTTCCATCAATATTTCAACAGACCGAGCAATTTCCATTCAATCAGAGCTATTCTTGCAAACTTATAATATCCTTATGCATGACCGAAAGGAATTCTGGGTAATACGACCATACCGGAGGCATGCAAGTCTACCTACCTCTGTTTGATATATTTTTTATAAGTGTCAAGCCACCCAGACCAACTGGCAAAATATTGCACCTATTGCATTCTTTAAAAGTCAAAAGTCGTCCAAATTGCCTTGGTAGGTATCAAAATCCAACCACAGAAGGGCCAGAGAGACAACTTCACTCATGGACCGCCATGTTTTGCTACGGATACTTTTGGCGTTCCAGTCATAGTCAAATCATCTCTCACCTCTGATTTCTTTCAGACGTTTGCCTCTGCCCACCATTCCAACTTAATGATGCGAGCCTGGGGGTTTCTGCAGTGAAAAATGACTCGAAAAAGCACTTATAAACCAAATTCTTATCAGATTCGAGTCCGTGTGATCGCTAATCGAGCGAGCAACGGCTGAATACTGATGTCACAATGAAAATTCGAGCCCACGTTGATTTGAAACAGCGTATATTTTTATGTGAGCTATTTATATGCAGTCACGAAATTCTACAGATTGCCTAGCCCCACAAAACTGCTTTGGGAACCCAAAGAAATTTGGTAGTTAAAGGGTTAAGACTTGGTCGCCAGTGAAAAATTTTAGTCGCCAGAATTAATTAATTAATTAATCGATTATTAATTAACCATTCAATTAATAATTAATATATCCTTATACTTTATTTATTATAACCTTTTCCTGAAACCACTTAAACTTTTTTAACTCTCAAACAGTTTTTAATAAAAGTGAAATCAAATCTTTTCATTATAATAATTGATTACTGTACAACGTACAGTAGCAGTGCATTTTCATTCTGAAATTTCCGCAAACTTTGGCGATAATTTGCAGAGAACAAAGAACGAAATTTGTCGAAGATCATTTGCATTATTTTTGCACAGTACTGTATGGCTGGCCTCCCCACCCCCTTCCATGGGAACCATGAATCATAGGAACAAGTCAGCTGTAGTTTTTTTAACCCGTGAATATACGCGCATGCGTAATGAACGGGTTATCGGTAACGGCGACAGATATGCAAATGAGCACTCGCTCACTCTTTCCATCAGCTGTAAACTTAGTGAGGTAATGCTTTTGTTACGAATGCGTTTTGTAACAAGAACAGCGTGAATCCAGTGATAACAATCACTAAATTGGTGTAAACGAATATAAACAACAATAAGCTTAAAGATGTTTCGCATTTGGAGTCTTTAATGCAACGTTAAAATCAATCTAAAAGGAATTTTCAACTGAGACACGCGTTTTGATTCTTATGTAGCTTCAAGTAATAAAATTTAACCCATCTCAAGCCAGAGGTCACGGTGGTCGAGTGGTGTAAACCGCGGACTTACAGCCGAAAGGCTCAGGTTCGAATCTCGCTCGGGCCGTTTTCTTTTTTTTTCTTTTTTTTTTCTTTTTTTTTCTTTCTTCTTCGGACTGAACATTATGAAAGTGATGTACTGTATTTTTACTTTTTGCGTTTGTCAAAACTCCTTACATTAAATTTAAAAAAAAATATTGAACCGTGATAGAGTGAAAACATAAGCTTACCGCAATATTGCGCTACGCTAGCATTTCAAATTCACGGGTTGGCTCTAAGGAGCCTTTGATTAAAGTGACTGGTCACAAGCAAAGTATGATTTTGTTTTGGTTGATTTTTTAATTCATTGTCATGACCGAGTACACATGAGGCAGGGCTGGAAATAACAGTCGGTCATCGGACAATGGCCAACCAAAATTTGCCAATGTCCGACGAAATCGCAACCGTGGTTGGACATTATATCCGGAAAACTTGCAAATGGCTGACCGTGTTTGAAATCGCCCTATAATGCATTGCAAACCCTTGAGCATTGAATACGTCATGTATGCCTGCTTGTAATGCATGGTAAATAATGTGATGTCCGACCAAATTTTTTGTTTGTCCGACCAAAATGGTGCCCAAGTTGGACATATGTCCTTTCAAGAAACAAGAGGCTACTATTGTAGCCTACACTCATGCGCTTGCGTAAGAAAGTTTTATGGTTTATTTTAAACGGGTCACGCACCCCTTCCCCCGTCAACGAATTTTGCATGACACACATTGCACCATCACACAAAACACGTCGATTGAAGCTACCAATTTTTCTGTACTCACCTTGAATGTTTAATTTGTTGATTCCTGATCAAACCCACTCTAGCCTAATACTTCCCAAACCGTGAATTATTTCTATTTCATTGGGTTATTCCAGAAAGAATCCACCCCCCCCCCCCAACCGACGGACGGCAAGACCAGGGCTGCAAATAACAGTCGGTCATCGGACAATGGCCAACCAAAATTTGCCAATGTCCGACGAAATCGCAACCGTGGTTGGACATTATATCCGGAAAACTTGCAAATGGCTGACCGTGTTTGAAATCGCTCTATAATGCATTGCAAATCCTTGAGCATTGAATACGTCATGTATGCCCGTTTGTAATGGATGGTAAATAATGTGATGTCCGACCAAATATTTCGTTTGTCCGACCAAAATGGTGCCCAAGTCGGACATATGTCCTTTCAAGAAAAAATAATTATTTGCAGCCCTGCAAGACTGTTTGACCCCTCCCCCTCTGCCCGGGTTTCCTGGCCTGCTAGAATCCCCCCCTCCCTCCCGCCTGTATTTCCAAGCCCCAGAGACCCCTCCTCCTGCCCAGATTTCCAATAAATTTTAGGAAGTTCTAAATTTATCTGAGATAGTGAAAAAATACATGTAATCGGATTCAGGAGATTCTGCTTTTATAATGTCCAGGCTTAACTAATCAATGATATCAATGACATCAATGTAATCAATGAGTAATCAATGGGTAATCAATGAGTAATCAATTGATTACTCATCGAGTATTGCCAATACTCAATGAGTACTCAATGACTAATCAATGACCCACAAAATTTTTGGTGTTTGATGTCATTGATTAGTCATTGATGTCATTGATTAGTCATCGATGTAATTGATTAATCATTGATTTGCATGAAAAGAGGTGTTGACTGGCCAGACACGACTCATAAGCTTGTGATAACGTGGAACGTGACCTTCAGAGCTTTGTTCTAACAAGTATATCCCCCAAGAATTTTCCTTTTTTTTTTGTATGAGATAAGGGGAGGCTCTTTGTATATTTCTCTTAGCAATGGTTGGTTCTGAATTAAATGCCATTTGCTCATTAAGATGTTTTTAAGATTAGGCAACGCCAGGTGGTACGTTGTTATGAAAGGCAGAATTATTTTTCGCACGTTCTCCTTTTGCTGCAAAGAAGACTTTGTTCATTGAATTTTATCTCGAAAATTATTTTGTCAATGAGATTGTGAGTGTAGCCTCTAGCACGGAGGCGCGCTTTGAAGTTGTTGATATTCTCAATGAATGATTTCGCTGAGGAATTTATTCTTAAAAGTCTCAGGGCTTCACCTTTTATGAGTACCTTTTCTGACCCCTGGTGGGTGGCAGGAAGAGAAATGGGTGTACTGGAAGGTCTCTGTTGGTTTAAAATGAGTAATCAATGACATCAATGAGTAATCAATGACCCACAAAATTTTTTGGGTTCGATTAATCATTGATTACTCATTGAGTATTGTTAATACTCAATGATTAATCAATTGATTACCCATTGATTATCCATTGATTACTTATTGATGTCATTGATCATTGATTAGTTATGCCTGGTAATGTCTAAACTGTGAAACATTTTAATAAAAATAAATATTGCGTGACGCATCATGACACCCCCCCCCCCATTCGTTTAATTTCATTATGCAAATTTCGTGTGAAATGTAATTCGATTCATGATCGTGAATCCAATATATTTGTTCTAAAGGTCAAAACGTTTTAATGAAACTCATATTTCCTTGAATGAAAATGTCTTTCCCTTGAATAAAAGAGTTAAACGCTTATCAGAATTCAGAGATTTTCTGCTTCCGGAAGGCTTGGCGATTTATTTATCCTAACTGCAGCGCCGGCGGTTTCATCACAAAATAATATAATTTTAAATTCAGCAATCTGCTTTATTTATATCTAGTGTTTTCTAAAATTTCCGACTTTTCCTGTGTATATAAAATGCCATTCTTATCCGTAAAGATGATTCGCATAATGTTTTCGCGAATCAAAAAATCTTGAAAGCAAACTTTATTTTAGAAAGCGCCATTGGCCATCTAACTTAATTAAGCTTATATTTACTAGCGTGATTATTGGCTTCACGAAGAAAACATTCGAACAAGTTTAATCGCAATTTGCCTTTACACAGGAAAAAGGACAACGGATTCTCTCAGTTGAACGTTTTATTCAAATATCTATTAGTTTAGTCTCAAGAGCAAAATGCGTTAAATTATCGCATCGAGGAAGCCGTGTCAGCAACGCAAGCAAATTTTAGCACATGTCGAAAAACAAACAGTGACAACAGGCTATGAAATGTTTCTTACAAGGTAAATGGACATTCAAAAATGTTATTTTCTTTACCGTAGTTTTCCAGGAATCCTTGAAAATTCTTAGTAAAGTCTGCCGCTTTGTGCTTCGAGTATGAATTCTGTAGGAAGACATGTCTCTCTTTGTGTCTCGCTTTGTGATCCTCACAGGATGATTCCATCGCTTTCAGCTCTCTAGCCGCCACTTCAAAGGCATACAAATCGTCTTAAGGACTCTTTCTTTCCATTTCGAAGTCTTCAAAGGCATGTTAACATTTTGGAAATGGAAAATGAACTTCTGAAAAATTGAAGTGTAGAGTACAGAAGAGGCCATATTTGTTTGAATCTGATAGTCTTCTCTGAGTGACAAACCGATTCTCTCTAGTCCCCCCTAAAACCCAGACATTTGCTCAGTAGACGAATTCTGATTGGTTCAACCTTCCCGAAGCCTTTTATAACAATAGCAGGCAAAAATAACTTTCTAGGGGAGGCAGGGGTGAGTTTGCGTACACTAAAATATTCGTGCATAAATTTACATGCAAAATCGTGACACAAAAAATAAAAACAAGAAAAACGAAGCCCATTTTATGACCTCATGGCGCTTTGCACATGAGGTAAAAATAACTATTTGCAGCCCTGCGAGGGGACAAGCATAATTTGAGAGAACTAGTCCCCTTAATTTCAACCAGTTTGAATAATTCATAAGATAAGTCACATCAGTCCCTGCAAATAGAATGTTTCAAGAAAATGGGTAGTTTACATCACAGGGCTTGCTACCTGAGAGTACTCCAATCAGTGCTGCAGTGCAAAATACTTTTTTAAAAACATACCATAAAACTTTCTTACACATGCGCTTGAGTATAGGCTACTTGGAGCCTCTTTTTGGTATATAAGTCAGTCCTGTATTTCTCCTATCGAGGTGAACGTTGCATAAAGATAACATGGGGGAGGACTGGTAACTGAATTGAAAACAAGTACTGTCCACGAGAAGGACCTATATTTAATGACTGTCAAGCAACGCCGAAAACTATGTCTATATTCGAAACTATATCCAAAAACTATCCGAAGATTATTCACTGAAAACGAATTTTGTCCCTCTGTCCACGTTGGTTTTTATGCTAAAAACTGACTAGAAAAACCTAAATGCTTTTCTTTTAACACTAGAGAGTTGGCACCTTCGACTGGACAATCTTTTCATAAGCAAAATGTCAACGCTAGTTCATTAGTCCCTTTGTCCAGACTTATCTGAAGTAGATACGATACAAGTTACACATAACAAAACATTCCAGCCGGCCAATGCTAGTTCATTAGTCCTTTTGTCCATTTCTCTCCCCTTGATATGACGCAGCATATCAACTTGTCTACACGAAAAAAGGGGAGAATGTCTCTAAGCCCTAAAAGGTCCTCTAAATCGACGTCGATGACATTGTCACCAAAGTTCGTTAACGAGTGCCTCGCCGTCTCATGTTGTCATCTTCCTGCTTTTGTTCCATTTTCTCCAGACGTTTCCTCACTGTAACTCCAGCAGACATAGCTTCGAAATGGGTCTGGTTAACTGGCTTTTCCCCACTTGGACTTTCGCGACTCTTACATGACGATCTTTTCCTTGATATACCTCGACGACCCTTCCTAGAGGCCAATGCCCGCGTGGTGTGTTGGGCGATATGACTAACATGACATCTCCTGTTTGAAGGTCTCGTTCCTCTTTCAGCCATTTTTTTCTGTTGCTGAGACTTGGGATCCATTCTCTGAGCCAACGATGCCAGAAATGTCTAACTAGCTCCTGGACTCTTCTCCATCTTTTCTTGAGACAATAGTTAGTCTCATCTACGGACTCTGGGGCGAATTGGCCTCCAATTTGACCAATCAGAAATTGTTTTGGTGTCAGTGGTATATCATCTTCAGGATTTGCTGATTGGTACGTGAGGGGTCTTGAATTCAATAAAGCTTCTGCCCCTGTGAATGCTGTTGTCAATTCTTCATCTGTTATATCTGCGTTGCCCAGTACTGCATTCACAGCCCGCTTTGCAGCTTTAATCATCGTCTCGTGTACGCCCCCGAAGTGTGGGGCTAGTGGCGGATTGAAGTGCCATACGACTCCCTTGTTTGCTGTTGACTGGGCAATTTTGCTTGGATCCAGCGCCTCAACCAATTCTCGCAATTCTCTCTCGGCCGCGACAAAGTTCGTGCCATTGTCAGATAACATCTCTCTAGGTAGTCCTCTTCGATTAACCATCCTATAGAAGGCGTTTAGGAATGAGTCGGTGTCAAGTCCAAAGGCCATCTCAAGGTGAACCGCCCTTGTGGCTAAGCAGGTAAATAAGCACAAATATCGCTTTTGTCTTTGAGTTCGTCTTCCTTGAATTGTGACGAAAGGTCCCCCAAAATCCACAGCTGTTTGCGCTAAAGGTCGGAGGGATAACCAAAGTCTGATCTGTGGAAGGGGCGCCATAATTTGTTTCGCAGCTTTGGCCTTCCGCCTGCGGCACTCGTTACACTCCTCCCATTCTCAAATTTCTTCTCGTCCTGACACTAACCAGAATCGAGTCGATAGAACTGCTAGCGTCTGATTCGTTCCACTTGCATGATTTCCCTCTTCGTGAAAGTACTTAACGATCAACTTTGTGACTTGATGCTTGCGAGGAAGACTTATCGGGAAACGAGCATCATGAGATAGGAACTCTGCATACTTTAGACGACTGTCACACCTCATCTGACCCTCTTCGTCCAATCGTGGCCGTAAAGCAAGTATTTTACTGTTCTTCGGTAACTCCTTTTGGCGTTGAAGGGCCAAATACTCTTCAGGAAAGGCTTCTCGTTGGGCACTTCTAATGACATGAACCTCTGTGTCCTCGATTTCACTCGGCTTTAATTCTCCATTTTGTCTCGCGCGGCATCTACAGTTATCCACGAAACGATGGACCCACGCGTGAACTCTTGTAAATCTTTTCCAATCTGAGAAACGTTTGGGGTTTAAACGCCATGATTGGTCCTCTTGGTTAATAGTAATCATTGCTCGCTCTTCATAACGATCATTGACTTGTTCTGGTAATTCTGAATTTGACTTCTTTATTTCTACTTTCGCAGCTTCTTGTTCTATGGCTACTTTGTTAACTGGCCACTCCGGTTCCTCTTGCACCAGGAAATCCGGTCCAGTCCACCATTTCTTGTTTTTGACCAGTTCTGACAGTTTTAGTCCCCTCGTCAGTAAGTCTGCTGGGTTCTTGTCGGTTGGGACGTATCGCCACTGTTTTGGGTCTGTTGCAGTCTGGATCTCCCCAACACGGTTTGCTACGAAAGGTTTGAAAGAGCGGCTTCTTCCTCTAATCCACCAAAGTACATTCATGCTATCTGACCAGAAAGTTGCTTGATCCAAACTGGCGTTCAAAACTCTTGAAATGGACTCTGCCATTCTTAATCCTAGAACTGCGGCCATCAACTCCAGTCGTGGAATACTTGTAGCTGCAAGGGGTGCTACTCTTGACTTAGCGACCACAAACCTATTAGATATTGCTCCGCTCTTATAGGTTGCTCTTGAGTAGACAACCGCTCCATAGGCGTCTTGTGATGCGTCCACAAAAGTATGTAATGTTTGCGACAACATTTCTTCTTCTTGTCCTAAGCGCAGACATCGAGGAACTTTGATAATAGGCAGGTCTTCCAATTCCTTGAACCATTTACGCGCTTTAGTGGCTAGATCTCCCAGGAATAAGTCGTCCCAGTCCATCCCAGCGGTCCACATTTCTTGAAGTAAGATTTTGGCGCGAATGCTAAATGGTGCTAAAAAGCCAACCAGATCAAAAAACTTGGCGATCTTCTTGAGGAAGTTCCGTTTAGTAAACGGAAAGTCTTTCTCCGGAGGGTTGGCGTTGAACGTGAAAACGTCTTCTCCAGGCAACCACGTGACTCCAAGTGTTTTCACCATCGGTAGTCCATCGCTCGCTAGGTGGACTTCTAATGCTTTGCTCTCTGCAGGTGTTCTTTCGAGCACCTTGGTCGAATTTGATAGCCACTTATGAGCTTGCATCCCTGCCTTGGACCAGAGCTGATTTAATTCTTCGTAGAGCTTGATGCCTTGACTCTCGTCTGCGACTGAGTCCATACTGTCATCCATATAGGTTGATTTCAGCACTGTCTCTGCGGGCATTGGGAACTCGTCTTTGTGTTTTTCTGCATGCGTCTGAGCAACAAATTGGGCTTGAAATGGTGAGGAGTTAATTCCAAAAACAACTCGATTGAACTCGTATTCGTCTGGTGCTTTCTCTTGATTCAATGTTCTCCACAAGAAACGCTGATTGAACTCGTATTCGTCTGGTGCTTTCTCTTGATTCAATGTTCTCCACAAGAAACGCTGATATGGTTGATCTTTGGGGGTGACTTCAATCCTCAAATACATCTCAGCGATATCACACATCAATGCCACAGGGTTTTTTCGGAAAGAAGTAGAACATCTGTTAATTCTCTCTGTAACTTTGGTCCTTGGTAGATGACGTCGTTTAGGGAGACTCCTTTAAACTTGGCAGAAGCATCGAATACGATGCGAGTCTTTGTCGTTGTTCGGTCTGGCCTTACAACCGGGAAGTGAGGCAAGTACCACGTCCCTGGGGGGCTCCTCTCTGTGCGGTCCACTCTGCGTATGTATCCCTTCTCAAGGTACTGGTTGATGTTGTTGGTATAGGCCTCGCCTATTTCTGGATTGTTCAGCAACCGTTTTTCAGTGCTTAATAGTCGGCGCAGTGCCATTTCGTAATTGTTTGGTAATGCAGGTTCGTCGTCCTTCCAGGGAATTGCAACTTGATATCTGCCATCAACATGTCTAATTGATTCTTCCAGTTTCTTTAGAGAAGCTTGCTCATCTATGGTCAACGGGTGGAACTCTGTTGATGTCCCATAATTTTCGATTTCCCAGAATCTTCGAAGCAAGCCGCTTATCTCGTCTGAGTTTTCTTGCCGCTCTCTGACAAAGTAAGTGTGTGTGAAATTGGTCTGCAGGTCTCCGCTTCTCTGGGTGTTGGCAGGTCCCACGCACGTCCATCCTAAGGGGGTTAATCCGGCTATTGGCTCGCCTAGTCTTCCTTTGACGTCCTTGAAAGAATAGTGCAGATCGACGTGATCAACTCCTATTAAAATATCCACCAGGGGGTGTGGTCCAGGTTTCGGGAACTGGATTCCTCTCAGGTGTGGCCACTTGTTAGCATGCTTTCTCCAATCGATTGCCTCTAAGTTTCCTGTGACCTTTTCGGTAGTTAATGCACTGAGAGTTTTGTTCACGCTGCCGTCCAAACTCTCGAGTTCAACATCAACGGGCATAGTCTCAAACGTTTCAGTTTGACCGTTCAGAACGTTCACAGTCACTCTCCGCGAATCTCCTTGAAGTCCGAGTTCACTTGCCACATCAGCATTTATGTATGTCTTGGTTGAAGCTTCGTCAAGTAAGGCATTCACTTTGATTGCACGATTATGATTTTTAAGAATCACAGGAACTGTTCGCAGAGCAAGAAAGCTTGATTGTGTTTCCTCTACTGTTGTAGTTGTGTGTGATCTCTCTGCTTGTTTGTCACCAGGTTCCCGAGGGGGTAACACAACCAATGGCACTTTCTCGTTTTCAGGTTTCGTTTCACTTTTAGTGCTTGATATTCCATGAGCTGCCTCGTTTGTGCCTGTTGTTGGTCCAGTCCCAATCGGAAGTCTTTGATCTGCTTGAGCTTTTTCTTTGCTTATGTGCAAGAGTCTATTGTGATTGTCTTTGCAGTCGTTTATTCCACACTCTCTACTTCTGATACACGCTTGACCGCGGTGGTCTCCTCCTAGGCAGCGAAAACACAGCTTCAAGCGTTTTGCGGTATCCCATCTTTCTTGAACTGGCAATTCTTTGAATCTGTCACAACGCCAAACTCCGTGATGTCCTTTGCACACTCTGCAAGGGTGAAATTTCTGAGTTTCCGAATCCTGAGCATTCCCGAAGAACGCCTTCTCACTCCGATTACGTCTGGAATCAACGCTCTTGTTCGACGAAGTTACTCCTCGAATGGTCTCCGATGCTACTGTTTGAAATTCCGCTTCCTGTACGACGAATTCCTTAAGGGTCTCAACTGACTCCCAGCGGCGGTTCTCAAAAATCCAACAATGGTATTGGGCAAGCATCGCTTCGTTCATTTTCTTGCATAGCGTTATATACAATGTTCCTTTTCCGAGTTCGTCGTGACGATTAGCCTCTTTAAGGTTTACGATAGTTACGTCCAATAAATCTGCAAATCTTTCGATGTCTCCCGCATTTCCCGGACGAAAGGATTTGATGTTTTCCAGCTCCTCGAGACGCAGTGCTAATTTTCGCCTTTCTCCGCCGAATTTGCATTCCAGTAGAGCTACTGCTGCGTCGTAAGCGGCAGCTGAATGTCCTAAAGGTTCCACCAACTTAAGAGCTTCTCCTGATAAATGCTGTCGGAGTTGAAGCAATTTGTACTCGGGTGTGGCCGGTGCTTGATCAACGCACGCCATGAACGCTGCTTTCCATCCTTCGTAAGCTCTCTTGTTGCCGTTAAATACTGGAATGGAAACTCGCTTAAGTTGATTCCACATATCCCGACCAAGCGTTCGCTCTTCGTACGGTTCTTTCCTAGATTCACGACCTCCTGAGTCGAATGCCTCTTTGTAATGACGATTTAATTCCCGTAATGTCTCTTTGTACTCATCAACTTCTTCTTTACGCTTTGTTTCGTCCCTTTGAATTTGTTCCGCGCTTTTCTTTGCCACGCTTTCTATAATTCGACAACGACGGGTGTTCTCTGACGCTTCGGTTGCCAGACTCGACAACTCATCTTTACGGGCATCTAAATACTCTTGTGCTTTCTTGTTCACTTCCGAAAATTCTAGCTCCAATTTGTCCATCTCCTCACCGACCTTTTTCCTTTTCTCCCTGTCTTTAAGGAGCGCGTATTCCGTTGAAAGACGATTCATAGTTTCCATGGCACGTTCCTGGGCATCGCTGAGTTGCTGACACATTTCTTTTATCTCTCTTCGGCTTGGATAATCTTGTTCATCTACCATGCGAAGCAGTTTGTTCTTTATTCGAGTAAAGGCTGATTTCTCTCTAGCTTTGACCTGCTTAAAGTCCTCTATTCGCTCCTCGATTTTGCCGCTAGTTGCCTCTTCATCGCCGTCGTTCGCTACTTCGTCATTCATCACTGACATGACCGCTAAAACCTCGCTCTGCTACCATCAAAAATGTCCACGAGAAGGACCTATATTTAATGACTGTCAAGCAACACCGAAAACTATGTCTATATTCGAAACTATATCCAAAAACTATCCGAAGATTATTCACCGAAAACGAATTTTGTCCCTCTGTCCACGTTGGTTTTTATGCTAAAAACTGACCTAGAAAAACCTAAATGCTTTTCTTTTAACACTAGAGAGTTGGCACCTTCGACTGGACAATCTTTTTATAAGCAAAATGTCAATGCTAGTTCATTAGTCCTTTTGTCCAAGTACACTACATCCCTCCCCCGTTTGATAAAGACTGGTAACAAAAAAAAAACGAGACTGACTTAGAATCCGACAACTTAATAAATGAATCTCAACAACATGAGCTCAAATGTTCAAGAAAAAATCAGAGAATGTCACATGTCGCAAATCAAGTAACATAGTCTTTGTAATATTGGGGTGCAGCTCTGCGTCTCTCTGATCTTCGGAGGGTTGGACTGCTCCGTTGCTGGGCTGGGTTGCTGCTGGGCTGCTCCTGGTCTATTTTGTCCATTCCGTCCTTGTCCTGCGGCAACACCACTTCCTTTGGGATGATAGGCAACTCACGAGTTTCATCTTCTTTCTCACTGGGTTGTAGTTTCTTAACATGTGAGGTATTGCGCGAGTACTCAGCGCCGTCTTGGGACTGTACAACAAGACTGTTTCCATGTTTGCTCACCACCACGAACGGGTTTGGGTTGAAGGGGGTTGAGAATTTGTTTCTTTTCTCTTGGTGCACCAGTACTTGATCTCCTGGGAGTACATCTGAATAGCTAGCGTTCCTCCTAGCATCAGCATATGCATTGCATTTGCTCTTCTGTTCGCTGTCTCTGTCGTGTACTTGGTGTTCTACGTGCACGTCACTCAACTATGGGAGCTTTGTGCGTATTTTCCGCCCAAATAGTAGCTCAGCTGGACTGACACCAGTTGTGGGGTGGGGCAGACTTCGATAGGCTGTTAGATACTTGGTAAGTTCTATCTTCCAGTCCTGCTTCTCAGCATGCGCGATTTGGATTCTCTTCAATAATGACAAGTTTTGGCGCTCCACTTGTCCATTTGCCTGGGGCCACTTTGCTGTGGTTCGATGGTGTCTTATTCCTTGCTTCTCCATGTAGTCTTTAAACTCTGCTGAAATAAACTGTGGACCATTGTCCGACGTCAGGCTTTCTGGTAGACCATGTCTTGAGAACATCACTTCGAGGCTTGATATGACCTTCGCTGTAGTTGTCGATTTCAGTATGTCCACCTCGTAGTAGCGACTGTAGTAATCTATGAGTACCAGGATAGATTCACCATCAGGGAGGGGTCCCATTAGATCGACCGCCAAATCCCTCCATGGTCCAGTTGGTAGGGGTGTAGACCTGATAGGCTCAGGTGCACTGGGTGGGCTTGTCAGTTGGCATCCATAACATGCTTTGCAATGTTTTTCAGCATCCTTTTCCATTCCTGGCCACCATACTTTGCTGCGCAACTTCTGCTTAATGCCAACAATGCCAAGATGACCTTCATGGGCAAGGGAGAGTACTCTGGGTCTAAGCTTCCTTGGTACAACAATCCTCGTTCCTCTCAGTATCAGTTGGCCAATAGCGCAAAGTTCTCCAGCACATGAAAGGTACTTTTTGTAGGCTAGCTGCTCCCATGGTTTTCCGTTTAGACATTCCCTGACTGCACAGAGTTCTTCATCAATGGCTGAGGCTTCTTCCACTTCTCGAGTAGTCATAGCACTGGGGGTGGCATTTACTGCTACAAATCTGATATATTCTTTGGCTTCTGATGAATGGCTGCTACTGGTTTTCTGATTACCCACTAGCTTTGAGACAGGGTCAGCGATGTTTTTCGGGCCCAGCTCATATTTGACTTTGAACTTGTAGGGCTGCATTCGTAGCACCCATCTTTCAATGCCCACACGAGTGCCAGGGCTTCTTTTTCGGTTTGCGAATATCTTCTCTCTGTGTCTGTCAGGCTACGACTTGCATAGCTGATGACTCTTGGTCCATCTTTTTGCCTTTGGGTCAGCACCGCTCCCAGTCCAACGGGGCTTGCGTCGGCAATCACTTGGGTTGGGGCGTCTTTGTCAAAGTACCCCAAAGTTTCAGCACTAGCCAACCACTCTTTCAGCTCTTGAAACGCTTTTCTCTGTTCACCTCCAAACACGAAGGGTGTTCCTGACTTCGTTAGGCACCGTAAGGGCTCGGAAATGGTTGCCAGGTCAGGTATAAATCGGCCACAGTAGTTGGCAAGCCCAAGAAAACTTCGGGTTTCTGACACCGTCCGGGGTTCTCTGGCCTCAGTCACGGCTTTCACTTTCTCTGCTGTGCAGCTGATTCCATTCCCGGATAACACCATGTCAAAGAATGTAAGCTTGTCCATGCTGAACTGGCACTTTTCAGCGTTAAGGGTTAGCCCATGTTCCTCTAATCTCTTGACCACTTTCTCCAACCGCGAGTCATGTTCCTCCTTGTCCTTGCCATGAATGATAATGTCGTCCGAGATGTTCTTTTGCCCCTCAATACCTGCCAGTGCTGTCTGTATCTCGTATTGGTACTGTTCAGAGGCAGAGTTAACGCCAAACAATAATCTCTTGTATCTGAATAGACCACAATGAGTCACGAATGTTATAATTTCTCTGGATTCCGGAGAAAGTTCCAACTGGTGATATCCCCATTTAAGGTCAAGCTTTGAGTATATCTTGCTCACACTTATGCTCTGCGTAACCTCGTCCACTGTGGGGATCGGGTGCCTGGCTCTGCGTATTGCCTCGTTGGCTCTTTGCATGTCAATGCAAAGACGGATGTCACCCCCCGACTTCGGGACAACAACAACAGGATTTACCCATGGGGTGGGTCCTTCCACAGGCTCGATGATGTCCAGGTCAACGAGTTCTTTAATCTTGTCTTCTACTTTCGATCTCAGACTGAAAGGGGTTCTGCGAATCGGCTGCGCAATGGGTCTTACATCTGTGTCGATGTGTAGCTGTACGGTGCGATCCTTCAATTTGCCTACTCCCTTGAATACTTGTGGGTATTTCTGCTGTAACAATTCGCCAATGACCTTTGAACCAGTGCTCACTGCAGCAACATCTACTCCCATTTTCAACACACCGAGGCTCACGGCTGTCTCTCTCCCCAGAAGGGATTCCCCTTTGCCATTGATCACACAGAATTCTGCTCCAACTGTGGTATTCCCGACTGAAGTTTCACAACGGAATGTTCCAATCACATCCAGTGGAGCTTGTGATGCATATGTGTAAAGCTTTTTATCGGCGCGAGTTGATTCACACTTCAGCTTGTTTCTTTTCAGCCACTCCCATGTTTGCTTATCCACGATGTTGGTACTTGCACTAGAATCTATGACCATGTTCAACCTGCATCCTCCAACAGTGACTTCAATCTTCTCCTGTGTTTCAATGCCTACAGCAAATGCATATTCTGTCCCTTCATCTTCTTCTTCGGAGTGAACCGCATTGGCTGTATTTTTCCTGGGTGTCCTGTGGTTCCTGGATTTGCCAGCTTTTCTTTGTTTTTCATCGCCCCTCTGTCTTGTACGGCACTGTGCTTGGAAATGGCCTTCTAAACCACATGTGTGACAGAAATTGCCTCTTGCCGGACAATCTGGATCCTTGCTAAAATGTCCTGTTCTACCGCATCAATGACAAGACCACCTTCGGTTCACCTTTGATTCACACAGTTGTTTTTGCTTGTTGCCATCACTCTTTGATCCAATAATACGGTTTACGCTCTCCGAATTCTCTCCTTTTTCTTCCAAGGACATGGCTGTGAGTTGGGAGTCGACTTTCTCACAGTTTTCCGCGATCTGGAGTGCCTTAGCGAGAGTAAGTCTGCTACCTTCCTTGAGGAGTTTTCTTTTCAAGTACGTGTTCATACATTTGCACAGGATTTCATCACGTATTTGATTCTCAGTGTCTTCCCCGTAGCCACAGTCCTTTGCTGCACATCTAAGTCGCGTCGCAAACTGTCGCGTTGTCTCTCCAGGTGTTTGTTTTAGCTGTCTAAAGGAGTGGCGGGCGAAGGTTGTATCGGTCTTCAGGATGAAATAGGTGTTTAAAGCGTTGACGGCTTTTTTGTAATCTTTCGCATCTCCCATGTTCGGTAGCGTTGAAAATATGTCCTGTACATCGGGACATGCAAGGTGAAGAAGGAGTGCTTGCCTTCGTTGTCAGTTGTTGGCATTTTCTTCGTTGATTATTAGGCCCTTGCCGTCTGCGAAAAGCTCAAAGGCTGTAAGCCAACGTTTCCAGCGAAGTCCCAGCGTGTTTTGATCTCCGCCAAAGCAGTCGAATGTTCTGATGTGATTTCGCTCATTGTCATCCATTATGACGGTAAATTGACTTGCAAATATGTTTCTTCAGGCACGGTTTATCCTCGTCGCCAATGTCGTATTCGCCGATGGCCGGAATACACGATGAATTTAACAGATTGAACTTCAACAAATACACTTTAATGGAGCTCGTGGCCATCTTCACAAGTGTCCCATCATGCATTGGGACATAAAGATAACATGGGGGAGGACTGGTAACTGAATTGAAAACAAGTACACTACAATCATGTAGCCTCGTCACATAATTTGTTGAATTTTAAGCCAAAATCTACATTTCTTGAATCAGTTTTTCGCTCCCTAATGTAACATTGCCTTGTATTTATTATATTTGAAGCCCCCAAAACGTTCAAATCACGTTCACCACTGATTTCACCAATTTTTCATATCCAAAACATCACGCTCATACAAAGGCTTTGAGCAGACAGCAAACTTTGTCTGAGTCATGTAGGAGGTCTATCTATTTTTAGTAATAGTGCAAAGCGCTATTGCTTAACTGTAATCAACTCCCGCACTTTTTCTCCAAACTACTGCTCCTGTTTTTCTCCTTGAGAATCTTTTAATCCAATTTAGTTGTATATTTGGTGACATTTGGCAATATAATATGGAAATTAACAAACATGTTATTTCAACAAAACTTCATTGTAAATGTACAGCATACGATCGCATACAACCATTCTCAGTGAGCAATGTCAGCTTACCTCAAACTCTCTTTTCCCTTTCTTAAAACATAGTGCTATAACAAAAATAATACCAAATGTCCTGAAGCAACCAGTTTGACAAACCAGACTGGACAAACATTAAAACGCATCGTAAAGGATATTAGCCAAGCGCGCTTGATCTAGCGTGCCAAATATCTGACCACAGTCTACATTAGGTGAGATAAGATTACATTACGTTACACTTTTTGACACTCGATACAATGAAATATATGCTGCAACATGTTCCCAAAAAACATAGAATTCACAATCGTACGCCTTAAAAATCATCGCTATATGAAAAAGAGATATTAAACAGTAGGAATGTTACCTAACTGAAAAAATATTTTTTCAGGCCACAAACGTGCGCTCGCTAAACAGCTATAAAAACATAATATGCTTTGACTCGTGTGTTCTGACATAATTTATGATGATAGCATCTAACAAAAATGCGAGAAATTTTGCTAAAAAATTATGCAATAAAAATGCAACAAGAATGTCCCCACAGATTCACTAAAAAGTCTATTAATAGTATCTAACAAAAATCTTAGTCAACTAAATCATCAACGTATGAATATATCGCTTTGTCAGGCCACAAACATGCGCTCGCTAAACCGCTTTCAAAAATATGCCACTCGACTCTTGTGTTGTTATTGATAACATCTTGCTAACAAATATGCACTAGGAATGTCCCCACAAATTCACTAAAAAGTCTATTAATAGTATCTAACATATTTTTTGGCTAACAAAAATGCATAAAGAATGCATGTTAGCCCACATAAACTCCTGTAAGTTAAACATTAACTTACAGGAGATAAAAATGTACCATAGCATCATAGGAACTCGCGGGCATTCTGATTCACGAGATGAACGAGACATGAATAGGGATATTTAAAGCTGTTAGCCAGAAAAATTGAATCTTATAAAAGTACCAGACTGGATTGTAACATGGCTGGAGAATAGACTTTGAGACGACAAAGACATAATGGTAAGGTACATTTGTGCCTGGTTTGTAAAGCGTGAGTTAGTCACGCGACAAAAACAACCCTAAAGGGGACTCTAGTATGTCATGCTCTATTAACTGCGATTTACAGTTAGTCTGTAAATCTTTATTTATATCTATATAAAACTTTCACGGTGAAAGTGGGGTGAACAGTCCGTTGCCAAACTGTAATTCTTTAGCCGTTCACAGCCAACTGTTGAAAATAATTATTTTGCTGTTCAGACATTCACAGTCAGCCATTCGAAATTAATTTGGTAAAGTCGTTTAGACACAATTAACGTCTCAGACATTAAATGCATCTGGTATAAAAACGGAATGCATTAAAGTAGATGGCCACCGAGGAAAACACAAGATTTTCTAAAAAAAAAACTATTCTCGGAAGTAACTGGGCACGACTAAAGTCGTCCCCAAATGAATTTTAAGAGCAAGAAAATACAAATAGGGCTAAATTAGTCCTCGTTAAGGCGGTCCCGTTTTTATACTAGATGTATTTAACGTGTGAGATGTTGAAGTCATCTGTTAAGTGCCTCTGAACTATGTATTTAAAAGAAGACGTTAAAGTCGTCAGACGTTAAATCCGTCTGGCTTATTTTCCGTTTTTATACTAGACGTTAAAGTCGTCTCGAGACGACTTTAACATCTCAGATGATATTAGTGTCTGTAGCATAAAAACAGCCATTGAATAACAAAATATGTGCATTTAAAAAACAAAAGGAATACACGCATACACCTGTAATTGGGCTTTTCTATTACATGTGCGTACACATGCATAAAATGCATGTAAAATGCGTGTACTACACAGACTTTACACACATTTAAAGTTCCTATCATCCCTAGAAAGTTATTTTCAGAATCAACTCTATGTACATTGAATAGTTGAATGGTAAAATATTTCTTGTTTTGAACGTTGCGTTTGAGTTATGGAGATTCAAATTTACAAAATGCTAATTAGATGACGTCAACCTGGGAATTTGCCATTATTTCTACGCCAATTCACCATGCGCAGTTTACAGTTAGAGGATAATTAATTTGATAAATGCTAAAAGTAAACTGTGGATAGTCGATTGATTTGTAAAAAAAATATTAATTGAAGGTGAAAACAAGTAGTTGTATAATAAACGATTCCTGGGTTGACATCATCTTATTAACATTTTGTAAATTCAAATCTCTATAACTCACTAACACGACGTTCAAAGCAAGAAATATTTTACCATTCACCTATTCAATGTGCATAGAGTTAATTCTGAAAATAATTAATTAATAATTAATTAATTGAGTTAATTCTGAAAATAACTTAAAAACAAAATTAAGAACAAAATTATTGTTACATTATTGTAAGTTGTTTCCAGGTACTGGAAAGGTACTCCATGGTCCTTGCATCTGTTGCTTGCATCCATGCATCTGTTGCTTGCGTCACTGCATCTGTTGTTTGCATCCCTGCAATTGAAGACGTCAGAGCATAACCATATTCTATGTAGAATTTTGGCCTTTTTTTTCTTTTCATCGAAATGAGCTGAATTTTTGCATGTGGTCTCTAGTTAATTTTAATATAAAATCACAGCCCTCTGTATTTTCCTTCTGTTTTGCACTTTGTTTCCAAGTCAAAATGTATGCAAAAAACTCAGCAGCACTTTTAGAAATATTTTGTTGAACGAGAAACAAAGGAAACCTTTTATTTTCCTGAACAATGAAATCAGCAAAGCCTTGCAATTAGCTGCTGGTTGTTTGTTTCGATTGCATACATTATTTTTTACTTGAAAATGAAGCGCAAACCAGCGGAAAAATATACAGGGCTGTGGTTTTCTTTTAAAGTGGAGACCACATGCAAAAATTTATCTCATTTGGACAGAAAAAAGAAACTGGCCAGAATATGCTGCAGAATGGTTATGCTCCAATGTCTTCAATTGTTGCATTAATGTTGCTTGTATCCCTGCAATTGTTGCATCTGTTGCTTGTATTCCTGCAGTTGTTGCATCTCTTGCTTGCATCCCTGCATCTGTTGCTTGCATATCCCTGCATCTGTTACAATGGTTGTTAAATTAACAAGCTTCAACTGTTTCACCCTTTCTTTTAAAGAATGGAGAAAGAGAAACCCAGAAAAGAGAGAATTGCAGTTAGGGTTAAGCGTAGAGTGACATCAATTCTCGGACAAAGAAGGCGGAAAAGGAATAAAGAAAGTGATACGCCTGACCCACAGCAGCCTGGTCATGATGAACCTGAACACGATGAACCGGAACATGATGAACCGGAGCTTGATGAAACTGAACAACAGCAGGATATAAGCTCCCCAGTTGAGAAGTCACAAGCAACACAAGGTGAATCAGAAAAAAGAACTTTAAAGATACAGTATCAAAAATAATATTATTATCCCTCATGCACTCGGGAATAAACACCATAAATGCTAATAACTAAAATGTACATTTTTTTTTAATTCAGAGAGTGCAAGATATTGGAATTATTAACAAATAAGTATCAAAGTGTTGTCCTGAAATCATGTGTCTATTTTGACTTCCCAATTGAGGCAAACACAATGTTTGTTAACAGTCTGTTGCAATTGACTATCTCACTTTATGTGAAATTAATTGGCATTTGAAGCACATGGTTCCCATTGTGTATATTTTTAGAGCTTTCAATATTTATAATTCCTCCATTGGTAATAATAAGTTTGCTAGTTTGGCAACTGCTCTGTTCATGCTGCTATTTCATTCAGGCAAGACCACATATATGGCATAAACAAAACGGTCTCTAATCAAACTACACCAATGGAGGAATTTTAAATAATCGAGCTCCACGCAGCTATAGAGCAAAGCGAATGGATGATAAAATTGCAGCTTTGACTGAGACAAACTTCAACTTTCTGTAATTTGAATTTCTTTCTTTCTTTTTAACCTACAACTCTCCCTGCTATCCCTGTTTAAATCTTTGTCCAAGATGCTTTGCTTTGAGAATAAGTAACTCGGCCAAATGAATAAGTGATTGTTTCCTCCAAAACAAGCTTGGTGACCTTTTTTTATCACATCATTCCTTTTGGTCGATGCATTGTTAATATGTATTGTAGTTTTCCATTTTAAGTACAGTAAACACCCGCATATAAGAACAAATGGATTAAGAACACCAGGCTGAAATTTGGCCAATAAAGCCCTGGCCATTTTTATAAGAACAAGATCAGCATGAAAATTGTAACATGTTCTTATAAAATGGAAAGTGTCATAATTACAAAACATGTACATGTAAGTTTATGTTTGCTGTCAGATAACTACATAACTCTATCAGCTGTCAAGCTGTCTTATTGATTGTTTTCATTTGTTAATACCCCTGTATAATCAAATTACAGAATAATTATTTATTTTATTTTCCTAAAATATGCTAATTATACCTCTAGCAACATGTTTTGGATAGTATTACTAAATAAAAACTTAAGAACATTTTAAGAACATTTTGAGGCTGATTTGTCACTAAGCACCCGATAAATAAGAACTCAATCAGCCCGACCTCTGAAATCGTTATCGAGAAAAATGTTGATTTATTTTTTTAACCAAATTTTCCAATAACTTTGCTTACAATAATGAATCTCAAGTTTCCAAACACACGATTGTGCCAATTGGCTGTTGAAAAGCATTGCTGAAAACAGAATTGAAAAATATTAAAATCCGAATGAGAAAAACGCATTTTTGTGATTTCCTTATTTGGTAATTCCCTATGATTGACAGCTGTCAAACTCCCTCAACTGTTGACTTGACAGATCAAATTATATTAAAAGAATGTTTTCAATCCTCAAAATCAGCTTCTTTTCATTTGAATTTGCTAGCATAACTCAGTTCTGCTACAGAAACACTTGAAAATACTATATTTAGAATGTCCTGCCAAAGGGTCATGTGACCTAATTCAACCAATCAGAGTGCTCAAAAGTGGTCAAAAGGCCAAATTTTGAATGTCCATATCTTCTGAACGATTTAAGATAATTATTGACCGGAAATTTGGGATTTTGAAATTGGACATAGGGATGCTTACTGAGACATTTTTGGGAGATATTCAGAGAGGGCAAATATACCCTGGGCAGGTACCTTAAGGGCCCATTACACTATTCTGTTGCTAAGTAATGCAGTTGCTATGCAGAGCTAAATCAAGTACAATTTTACTTCTGGTGAAAGTGACAGGCAGCTTCACGCAAGAGTCCGTATAAATTCCAAACTGTCCTAAATAATGCCAAATTTGAAGTTCGTCTCTATCAACTCCTGAATTCTTGGTTGGTACTTAAACTTTTTTGAAGCTGGTTATTGTTGCTCTGGAAAGATTCATCTTGGAGCTTTTCAAGCTGATTCAAAAGGAACAATTAACTGAAAGAGTAAGGACTCTCAACTGATCAGTTCACAGAAATCGGTTATTTGCTGAAAGTTTATTCCTACTGCTTCAGTCTTCGTACTGTTTTTTTTTTTTTTTGTCAATGCTGATCAGGTGAGGTCGGTCAACTGCCGAGAAATTCTGGACTGAGAAGTTAGAGGATATCTGGAGCCAACATGTGAGTAAAACATTAACATTTGCGGAAAAGTGCTCGAGTTTTTACAATTTCAACGGGAAGCATAGACCGTTTGTTTTTCGCGTAGCTACAGTTTTTATTTATTTCTCAGGGCTGATTTGAAGTATAAACTTAGAAGCTGTCAAAGTTGTACAGATTTCAATGAAGTATGAATGAACAAAGTACAGTGAGTACTTGAGTACTGAATTTGTTTGATGGAAGTTTCGAGTAAAAGGAAATAATTATCAATTTGTTTAGTTTTTTTACTCACATTTTTTTCCGTCCATGGAAGATTAACTGCGGGATAAACTGATTAATATTTGTCATTGTGCGTTTACACATTTAAGTATACGATGTAACTTCAGGCAAAAACTTCAGTAAGAAAATTTTAAAAAAACTTCAAAAGAAGGAAAGACAGTAAGTCGTACATCTCAAAAAGTATGTTTATGTTTCAGATGTATATTTTCATTGAATAAAAACAAAAAGCATCGATTTAGATCGGCACTGGTGTTGCAAAAGGTTTCTTGTTATTCATTAAAACATGGACTTTGGTGGAAACTGAGATCAAACGAGCCAGTTGCGAAGCCTAACAGGCTATTTGTTTTGAAAAAATTCAATCGAAAGATCAAAGATTTTTTGTGAAACGTAAGCATGCTTTTTGCGAAAAATCAAAAAACAAAAAATTAAGACACAAAAATGTGGTTTTTAGAACACATTTTACGTCGTATTATTTTTATTTTTCATTCTTAGGAAAAATGCACGCTTTCATTTTTTCTAAAATCAATGTAGACCTGAAATTTTAAGCCTACTAAGGGATGGACCATTTTATTTTTGTGGGGTGGGGGGGGGGGGCAATTTGTCTGAGCATGAATTTTTTTTTCCGTCTGGATGTTGTGAAGAATTTTTTTTCGGGATTGTTCAAAGATTTTTCGTGAAACGTGAGCATGCTTTTTGTGAAAAATCAAAGAACAAAAAATTAAGATGCAAAAATGTGGTTTTGAGAACGTTTTTCATAGTATTATTTTTATTTTTTATCCTAAATGTTGTATAAACTTGAATGATACGAAAAATTTTGGCTAAAACTGTAGTTTCTGAAGTTATGTTCATTTTTCTGTTTTGGGTCATGTGGCATTGGGCTTGGCCTGATGACATCATAACCCGAACCACAGGTGTACTTAAAGGTTGTTGTTCAAATATGGTCAAATAATTATAAGCTAACATTTGCTGAGCTAGAGCAAACTGATTTTTTTCCTAGCAACAGCCTCAAAAGATAGTGTAATGGGCCCTTAAGATAGCAGAAAGTGTTTCCCAAACTTTTTCTTTGTAAAGAAGGCTCTCCATAACCAGGTAGTTAATGGATAAATAGTTTTTTACTTTTGTAATGGAACCATGACCATGAAACAGGAAATAAATTTGGCTGGGAGGGTGATTTTTGGAATTACTAATAAAAGCAGTTGAAATGCACTACTTAAAAATCATGTAGTTCTTATTTCCAAACAGTATATCTTTAGGTGCAGACTAAACGGCTCCCTCCCTTGTAAAGTTGTGTTCAATCAATATCTGAAAGCAGTTTATGAATCTGATAGTTCAATAGCTAAAAGAAAAAACAAACTTCAATTTCACAATGAAAAATGGAAATAGCTCATGCCTTACCTCTCACAAATATAAGACGACAAGTTAACCCTCCCCCTCTTCTCTAATAGTTTTATTTTTGTCATGTATTGTCTGTGTTTTTACACTGTAATTAATTCTGTTTTTTTTTTAACAAAAAAACGGAAAAGGATTGCATTGTTTGTATGTAATGTACTGTAAATAGTTTATTGTAAGTAATGCACTGTAATTGGTCTATTGTAAGTAACATACTGTAAGTAGTGTATCGTATTGTACTATATTAGTAAGTAGTGTATTGTATTGTATTATATTATTAGCAAAATGTTGCAAAAAATATTAAAAATTACATATATATATATATATTATTGCTAAATAATAGCTGTAAGTTTTCGCAAAGTTTTAGAAGCATCGCTTTAGAGCCGGAAAAGTTATGAGACAAAGTTTGTCATAGACGAGTGCGCCCAAAATAACAATGGAGCCACCTTAAGTTGTTAAAGGAACAAGCTAACTTTGCTGTTTTGAACTGTTAAGATGAAACCTCAGCCAGTGATGAGAAACTGCTCAAAGATATGCCTTCAGAAGGCTACCAGAAACTGGTCAAGTTTTTACAACCATTATCTGCCACTGGAAGAGACTACAGGTCATTGGCAGACAAAATGGGATACTCCAACCAACACATTCAGTATCTTGGAAGTACAAACGATCCAGTTATGAACTTGATAAAGGATTGTCAGAAAGACAACAAGAAAATTTCAGAGCTGATATCGCTATTAACAGAAATGGAGCGGGTTGACGTGCTGGATGAACTTAAACCATTTATAGGTCAGTGAAAAAGATTGAATGTCAGCTTATGACATGTATAGATCTGTACATGCCATAAGCTGAGGTTCTATCTCATTCTGATAACTGTTCGTAGAAAGCACCATGAGACATATGATATGTGTCTGCTATATAAGTCATTCATTCAATCATGTCCTTGTGTACATTTTCAAATAAAAACATCACAGCCATACTAGACTGGTATCCAAAAGAGCTCTGATTAATCAAGTTTAAGTGGCTGAACACAGTGGTCTTGTACCTATGCATTATTCATCATTACTGGATTCTAGAACCACAGACAGAAAATAACCCCAAAAGGTATTCATGGTATTTTTCAATTATTATAATAATAAATATTGTCTTTTATACTTTGGTAGTAACAAAGGTTTTGACATAGAAGTCTATAATAAGACTGAAGAATTATAACACTTGCACCATCAACATTGAACAGAATAAAATGATCACTATAATTGTTATTTTTGGTGCAATGTGCATTTAGTAATGAAAGTGTTAATTTATGGCCATTTTGATCAATTTTTGACACATTTTTTCCACTTCTTATTAACATGTCGGAGTTGAAACAAATAAAATGAAAGGCTGATCGTACAGTAAGGAATATATTTTTAACCAATTAATTTCAAACGGCACAGCCGTTCTTCTTCAGGGTATAACCGTACTAAAAAGCCACACCTCTCGTTGCATTCCGATGTACTAAAAATCTTAACGACTTACTAGTCAGATCTAAACTACCGATACGCACCACTGCGCCCTCTAACCCACATCCTGGCTCCTTTCGTTGTGGCAACAACCGCTGCCATACATGCAAATACATCAATGACGGACAAACAGATTACACATTTCACTCCACAGGAAACACTAGGACCGTTAACCACCACATTGACTGCAATTCTAGAAACATATATAAAAATTATGGTAGAATGCAGACGATGCAACAAACAGTACATTGGAGAGACTAAACGGCAACTGAAAGAACGCTTTAACGAACACCGCATGCAAATACATCAATGACGGACAAACAGATTACACATTTCACTCCACAGGAAACACTAGGACCGTTAACCACCGCATTGACTGCAATTCTAGAAACATATATAAAAATTATGGTAGAATGCAGACGATGCAACAAACAGTACATTGGAGAGACTAAACGACAACTGAAAGAACGCTTTAACGAACACCGCAGACCAGTCGACAAACAAGTACACCCCGACAACCCTAAACTTACGGCAGTATCCGAACATTTTCTTTCACTTAATCATTCTGCCTCTGACGTGCAACTAATCCCGCTTGAGCTTATAAAATCTAACCGTGACGACGTGCATAAGGCTCGAGAGGCTCATCTTATTGATTTAAGGCCAAATGCTCGAACCCAAAGGGTTAAACAGACGCAATGAAACTTAATATATACTTATGTAAATTTCAGCATCCTATTTTTATCCATAAGCTTATACCACTATGTATTTTCATATCTTTTGCTTGTTATATATTCAAATCTGTAACAGTTTTCTTTTAGTACGGTTATACCCTGAAGAAGAATGGCCGTGCCGTTCAAAATTAATCGGTTAAAAATATATTCCTTACTGTATGATCAGCCTTTCATTTTATTTGTTTATAATTATTAATTCTCTGCTGATCAGATCCTTCACAAGGATCCAGTACTTCCAATTTGTTGAGTGGTCCTTTCATTTACAAAATGTCTGAGTTTGTTGATTTTCCCATTTTCGCTTCGTGAATACAGTGTTGAACAAGTTGTAGCATTTGGGTGGAGTTTTCGCTTGATTGCTTGCTCAATTGTCTGAAAACATTGAGCCGGCAATATGTCATTGTTACCTCCCTACCAATGGGGATGTCGTTTAAGGGATGGGAGGGTGGGCAGGGTGGGGTGGTTGGAGCAAAACACCCAGGAGAGGCAAGGGTACAAAGGTGTGCAGAATCTTTTATTTAATTTAGAGCGTTCGTGTTTACCAGTTGGCTCATAGGAGCCTTTGATTTGATTGAAAGGACAACATCCAATTATTTAGGGAGGCAGAGCTGTGAGCTGGTAGATATGATGTGCTGTTGACTTTGATTTCCCTGAGGATGTTTGGACACTGATTTACAGTTGTGTGAGCACTGCATTTTCAATCTTTTAATTTTGTTGATGTTTTCATTTAGAGGCAACACCTACTCCCAGGGAGATAGCGCTTCGTCAACAAAGACTTGGTTTGTATTTCTGAACATATCATTCCCCGTAATGTTTTTCTCATGACTGTGTTAACTCTGAATAAATTTAATTGAAAGGCTGGGGCAAAACAGCCTAAAATGTTTTATTCTCAATTGTATTTTTTGAGCCCAAAAAGCATTTTGTTGCTAAAAGAGATTCTTTTAAAGCAAAACATCTCGCATTCTTGAATTCATATAGCATACTGGTTAAACATTAATGTTGGTAGGTTGTTATGGCAATTATTATTTTAATCACAGATATTTGGCATTTTATTGTTGCACAATTTTGGCCATAAATGTTACAACAACCATTTTTTAGTGTCCCGGAAGAACTAGTATGTGCCTGAACATCTTTGCCAATGAGTTGGTTCATAAATAGCATTATTATAGCTCAGGCTTATGCTGTGTTCACAGAAAACACATTTCACGACTGGTTGTGCGATTATTTATGCTGTTTTATGAAACAGACTAAGCTCACATCAAATCTTTCCAATTACATGCGCACTAAAAAATATAGCTGGAACTTGCTGTTGCATGATTTTGTGGTGTACTCTCACTTGTCAAGCCATTCGAGAATGAAGGGCAATGCAGTGTTTAACAAGGAGATCACATTTGTGCCAACATGTTTCGTCGGCTTAGATCGTGAGGTAGTTTCAGTCATGCTCAGAATAAATAATGAAACATGTTTCATTTGCGATCGGGCTAAACATGTTTAGCCCAAGTGTGAACACAGCACTATGTCTGATAGTCAAATGATCTGTCCCAAGAAGGCGAGTTGTCAGGTGTGCACCCTGGTATGCACATACTGGATGCAGAGCAGACTGCTGTGGCATTGGTTATGTGGTCAGTACATCTGCAATGTGTTGCTACTATTTTCCTTTTCTCCAGAATAATTCATCCCTGTCCAATATCCTTGAACTGAGAAGAAACGACCTGTCTTACCGGAAGTCAGGTCATGAAGTATGAAATGGAAGTGAACTACTTACCGGAAGAAAAGAAAAATGATTAAGAATTTAATTAGGTTCAGAAATCAAAAACTTTTTACTTCATCCAATAACTTCTTTTTTTTTTCTTTGAATTTTTTATTGCTTATATAAATTCATTTACAGAACACACTACTAACATTAAATACTAACTCTTACACTTACATTAATTACAACACTAAGACACTAAATGCACTAATTACAATGATTACACTTTCGAAGAATGCAATCCTAATTTCATGTTGGTTGTCTTGTGGTTTATGTGCAGTAAAATTTGACATTTTTTGGTAGACGGTCTTCCAAATGGCCGCCCCTATTGTTTTTTTTTTCAGGGGCTCATTTCCGCCAGAAATTCCTTCGAATGCGTCTCCATAATCTGTGATTACTGCTAGTTATAACTTTTCTTTTTTCCCTTAAAGCCAGATTTGGTTCCCAAACATTTTGTTTATCGTTCATAGACATTGGAATTCATTTTAGCCAGTAACAATGTTTTGTAGTTTAGTAATGCTGTTTTGGTATAAACAAAATCTGTTCAAACAAAACACTATAAAAGCAACCACAATCTACATTAAATGAACGTTTCCCTAAGAATTATCGTCATGACTTTTCTGTGAGACGGGTCGACTATTGCTGTGACAAGTCCTCATGACCTAAACCCATGTTTCTGACTTTCTTGCTGTAAGTTGAAAACTTTTGCTTCAAAGACCATGACCTGACTTCTGGTTAGATAGGAGGTGTTGGACTTTTGACGACCTGACTGACTTCATGTATATTGAACAAGATAACCCAATGTCACTCACATCCATAAACTAAGACACAGGTAGTATTGAAAAGATGCAATTTGGTTGTCAGCTCTTTGGGAAAGCTCAGCCACAGTTCTTCCTACATAAAAATGCACACTGTACCAAGACCCTTCTTCTTCTGAGCTAGCCTGTCACCATACCTCATACATGTTATTCATACCATGCCATATCAAACGTATGTTAAGTCCTGGTGATCTTACAAGATTTAATGTTTCCACACCATTGATTTGCTCACCATAATGGATTGTAGTGATGGACTGTTGAGGCCAGTGGAAGAAGTTTGTGGTTATGTGCAGTGCAGCCGATAAATAATGCTGATTGATGATAATTATAGTGCTAAATGGTTGTTGGAGGAAGTAGCTGTTGCTATTTTGAAATTGGAAACATAAACAATCCTGACAAGGTGAAAGTAATGAGAATGAGAACAAAGTAAAAAGGCATTATCGACCCCTGCACGCCTCACGATAACTGGTTAGATGCTCAATCCATTGTGCCAACGAGGACTCACAGACAGCTGAGGCATTTTACTAGGTTCAAGGTGTCCTGCATACTACTGCTAAGGACTCACAGAGAGCTGAGCCATTTTACTTGGTGCAAGGTGTCCTGCATACTACTGCTAAGGACTCACAGAGAGCTGAGCCATTTTACTTGGTGCAAGGTGTCCTGCATACTACTGCTAAGGGACTCACAGAGAGCTGAGCCATTTTACTTGGTGCAAGGTGTCCTGCATACTACTGCTAAGGACTCACAGAGAACTGAGGCATTTTACTTGGTGCAAGGAGTCCTGCATACTACTGCTAAGGACTCACAGAGAGCTGAGGCATTTTTCTCGGTGCAAGGCATCCTGCATACTGCTGCTAAGGACTCACAGAGAGCTGAGGCATTTTACTTGGTGCAAGGCATCCTGCATACTGCTGCTAAGGACTCACAGAGAGCTGAGGCATTTTTCTCGGTGCAAGGAGTCCTGCATACTACTGCTAAGGACTCACAGAGAGCTGAGCCATTTTACTTGGTGCAAGGTGTCCTGCATACTACTGCTAAGGACTCATTGAGAACTGAGGCATTTTACTCGGTGCAAGGAGTCCTGCATACTACTGCTAAGGACTCACAGGGAACTGAGGCATTTTACTTTGTGCAAGGAGTCCTGCATGCTACTGCTAAGGACTCACAGAGAGCTGAGGCATTTTACTTTGTGCAAGGAGTCCTGCATGCTACTGCTAAGGACTCACAGAGAACTGAGGCATTTTACTTGGTGCAGGGAGTCCTGCATACTACTGCTAAGGACTCACAGAGAGCTGAGGCATTTTACTTTGTGCAAGGAGTCCTGCATGCTACTGCTAAGGACTCACAGAGAACTGAGGCATTTTACTTGGTGCAGGGAGTCCTGCATACTACTGCTAAGGACTCACAGAGAACTGAGGCATTTTACTTGGTGCAAGGAGTCCTGCATACTACTGCTAAGGACTCACAGAGAACTGAGGCATTTTACTTGGTGCAAGGAGTCCTGCATACTACTGCTAAGGACTCACAGAGAACTGAGGCATTTTACTTTGTGCAAGGAGTCCTGCATACTACTGCTTAGGACTCACAGAGAACTGAGGCATTTTACTTGGTGCAAGGAGTCCTGCATACTACTGCTAAGGACTCACAGAGAACTGAGGCATTTTACTTGGTGCAAGGAGTCCTGCATACTACTGCTAAGGACTCACAGAGAGCTGAGCCATTTTACTTTGTGCAAGGAGTCCTGCATGCTACTGCTAGGTCTAGTGTGTGCAAAAACTCAGCAATTTTTTACCAATTTTGAAAGACATTTCAGGCCAAAATTGTCACTTTTGCCTTTTCCACTAAGCCTTTTATTTACTGGTCGCCTTCCTTTGTAAACTATTTCTATTTATTTTAATATTGATTATATTTACATTCTAAGAAAAGGATTGTACTAAGCTAAATGCAAGCTTTTATTTGATCATGAAGGTTATGTATTTGCAAGCTACTCACAAGTTGTTTTTAACTTTGCTTTCTTATAGAAGAGTTTGAAGAGCTTAGAACTGGTGAGTTAAATTTTTTACTGTTGATTTTAGTGAATTTTCAGTTGTCCAGCGGTTTAAGATACACTCTCCATTTCTTTTCATGCTCTGTATTCTTGGCTTTCACATGACGTCATAAAAATTAAAAAATCTAAAGAAAACATCCTCAAATCTGTTTCTAACATGGTATGTGGATACAAGTGTGATAATCTTTCACAAAAAGTTTCAGGTTTTAACGATGTTTTGCTTCCGATTTACAAAGGTTTTAAATGTGTCACGCAATGCGTCACGCTATTTCAGATAAGCCGCGAAAATAAACAAAATTGAATCAGCTGAAAGTTATTGTTTGCATTATAAGTGTTTATAAGGCGAGTTAATTGAGCTTATAGCAAATACAATATTTTTGGATGTGATTTTTGGTGTAATTAAGACTTTGAATTTTTGGCCTCCATCTTTGTGCCCCTGAGTGGGGCACAAAGATGGCCGCTCCATACATTTCTTACTAAAAATATCTACTACTCGTTCGCCTATAACTCTTGAACGAAATGCTTTTGCGCTTCAAAATTTGGCCAAGATGTGTAGTTTTAAACTGTCTACAATTCCATAAACATTTTGGATTCGAAACCTATTTTTTAATGCTTCTGAATTTTGATATGACGTAAGTGAAAGCCAAGAATAGAAATTTTTGGCCTCTGCAAAATTTCAAAAGAATGAGCTAATATAAAAGGAATTACTGTGGATGGAGTGGAATCCAAAATAAGCGATTATAGGTGAATGACCCAACTCTGATATTGTATTGCAATCAGAGGTGGATGGAGGCTTTTGACACATTAGACAAGTAATATATATACATAGCCCAAG